>QJNZ01000076.1:0-179695 GCA_004155055.1 Monosporascus sp. CRB-8-3
CTGCGAAGGCTCGACCTTGGAGAAGGTTTTGAAGTCCCCTTAGTCGCTGGAGAAGCGCCTGCGTACGCAGTGGCCGTTGTCGATTAGAAGCGAGAGAAGGCTCGTCGACGCGGTGACATCCGAAAGGATTCGAGAAGGAGATTCTCGAGAGAAAGAACCCCAGAAAGGACCAGGAAGAGCCAAGATGGCAACTGGAAAAGGAACAGCGTCTGGAAAAGACGTGGGTCAGCCGGAGGGCTTTGACATGGAACAACTGATGAAGGCGTTCGCCAAGTTGTCGGGCAACGCTACGAAGAAGAAGGATACGTACCTGGATTGGACGGACCTTGACTTCAAGCTCAGCGAGGAGAATCGCCTTCGAGGCAGTGACAACTGGGAGATGTGGAAGACGGCTGTCTGGGTAGCCCTGATGGCGATTGGGTACCGTGACGGTGATTCGGCGAAGCTTAGCCATATTGATGAAGCCAAATTGGCCGCCGCGGTTGTTGCCAACGTCAAAGAAGCCCCCATGGCAGTCGTCACTGGACTCACAAAGGGAACGGAGATGATCAAGGTGTATGACGACTTTGTCGCTGAATTTCGAGGGAAGGAAAACGCGAAGAAAGGAAGTGGCAACAGCCACAACACGAATCAGAACCGATAGAACAAGCCCCCATGGAACAAGGATGGCCAACCACTTTGTTACAAGTGTGGTGAATACGGCCACATGGCGAAGGATTGCCCGAAACGGAGGAATGATGGCTCGAAGCGTGCAGAATGCGAGACTAGCTTCATCCCGGAGGGGCTGCAGGATTTGTACAGGACGGATGGAAAGACCTTTTAGGGCGACGGCGAGGTTTGGATGGCTTCATGGCAACCCTAGGGCCATGAGGGCGTGTCGGCAGATGTGGTGATTTATTGTTGGGAGGTTGAAAGGATCAAAAGGGCTTTGATTTGTGGCCCTAGGATTGCAAGGACAAAAGAGCAGAAGCTATATCTAGCTGCTTTCCCCCCCAGTTGGAAATAAGGAACCTAGAACCAGGACACATCAGAACCACAGCCTGAAGAATGCAACACAATTTGCCCACAGGAAATAATATAATAAAACCGTTATTTATAAAAAAGTATTAGGTATTATTAAGGTAACTTGATAATAAAAATCGTTAAATCGATAAAGCTTTTAATAAAAAATAATTTGTTATTTTTATATAAAGTTGTTTTTGTTAAATAAAAAGTTATTTAATTACGCAAAACGAATTATATTTTAAGCAAACGGCGAAAAATTAAAAATAAACCTTTTTTAAAAAAAGGGATATTTATTATATAAAAAAAACAAGCTTTTCTGGCCGAAAAGAAAAGAGGTAATGGGAAAATATAGCTAATAGCGGTTAAAGGTAATTATCGTAAAAGAGTTATAACGAAAAAATAGAAATGTAGCATTTACGGTAAGCCCGGATGTAATATGTATATTTATAATAAAGTTATAAATACGTTTAACGAAAAAGAATGTCTTTAATTTTAATTAATACGATATGTTATTATTAAGTTATTTAAATTTGTTATTACGGAATGCTAAAAAGTTTTTCGCTTATATATATATCTCGTTTATATGTATAAGGCATTATCCCGTTATTTAAATTTATAATTAAAATATATTATAAAAGCAGTAAAAACTTAATTAATAACGTTATTAATACCAAAACCGAATTTAGTATTATTATTACGTTTTATATAAAAAAATATAGGTTAATAATAAGATAAACCCGGATATTATTTATAGGTTTTAATTTTTAAAAAAGGATTAGATTTAAAAATAAAATTAAGCTTTTTATTTAATTAACCGGCCGATTAATTATTATTATTTTTTATCGTTAACGATAGTTATATGGCGTAACCGTTAATGTTCAAACTTGATTTTATAATAAAATCGAAAATAACTTTAAATATAAATCCGGAAATAAGAATAAAAACTTTAAAATTCTTCTGTATAAAAATTATTATCTTTTTAATATTTACAAAATAAATTAATTATAATATTTATATAAGTAACGAATATAAAAAAAAGTAACCGGTAAATTTATAAACCGTTATATAAACAAAAATAAACTTATAAATGAAAAAATATATAAGCCCGTTATAAACTTTTATATTTTTTTAATTGATTATACGAATATTAATTAAAATTATAGTATTATCTAAAAAACTATGAATAATAAATTAAAGTTAAAAAATATTATTTTATATTAACTTGATAATAAAGAATTTACGTACGTTTTATATAAAATCTTAAAAAATAAAATCCGTAATAAAATCGAACAAGATAAAGTTATATAAATTAATATTGTATATAAACCGACATGGAAAAAAATTATTTTTATCGATTATATTCTCGTTAACGGATTTGTATTACCCGGAAACCCAGATTAAATATATAAAGAACTTATTAAAGCTTAATAACTTGTTAATTAAATTAGCAAATATCGTAATAAACTCTGTAGTTTATTAACAGCCTTATTTTCTAACTTCTTTATTATAAAACGCGGTATACATTTTATAAAAAAGTAATTAAATATAATATTTAATTAATTAAGTAATAAATTTACCAGTATATAAAAAGCTGCCTTAACTTAGGAATAACCGGAATATAAAAAGATTAATTAACATAAAGGACAAAATAATCGACGTATTACAAATCCGGGTGTAAAAAGGTATATTTAAATAATTTACGATGTATATAAATATAACGTACCATACAAGCGAACTGTACATATAAGCGAACTGTACACTTTTTACACCTTATAACAACTAATCCAAATAACTTAACCATAACAAATCTAATTAATTTAATTAACGGTATTCTTTTTCGCTAACTTTATTTATAGCTTTAAAACAAATATACGTATTATATTAAGGCTTGGTACGAACGCCATATTATTATTTTTTCCTCCAAACCCCCATATAACCGACTACCTCCCAACGTACTTAGGCTAATATTACCCCCATTTCGAAAGTATTAAAGTCGACCGACAAAAAAACGATTACCGACCGATTTCCCTACCTATATACGCCAGTATTTTTTGTCCGGCTTTAATACGTAAAAGATATTCGCAAAATGGAAGGTTATAAAGCTTTGTTAAAAAACGCGTTACAAGGCTGTAGGGTAAGGCTGTAAAGCTTGTTAGGGCGCGTCGAAGGGCGCGTTAAAAAACGTATCGCGGGATTTATCGGAACAACAATTCGATTTTACGTATTTAAATAATTAAAACAAACGTTTCTAATAAAAAAAAACATTTATTATACGGGATAAATACGTTTTTCGGTCGGCAGAAAAGGTAATAGCAAAAGAAATGCTGTTAATAACTATTAAAAGTAGTTATTATATATAAGTTAACAGGAAGGAATAATAATATAACGTTTGTAATAAACCTTAATATAATACGTATACTGGTTTAGAGCTGTAAATACGGTTAACGACAAAAAATAAAGTTAATTAAATTAATTAAATATGTTATGGTTAAGTTATTTAGATTAATTATTACAAGGTGCTAAAAAATGTACAGCTCGCTTATGTATACAATTCGCTTATGTCGTACGTTATATAATTCTTTATTTAAAAATAATAATAATTTAAAACTAATTAATTTCGTAACTAGATTAAATGCTATTACGTTATTAAATACGTTTATATTAAAGAATTATAACGAATTCTTTTCTGATTTTATTATATATTTTTTAATAACGTTAATATGTTTTTTCTCCGAAAACAATTAGACTATTTTAATTTTTACCAGTAGGGATTATACGACGTTTTTACCACCGTTAAGGTTGCTTAAATAACAAACTTACTCATAGGGTTTACCAACTTTATAGCTTATTTTTATCGCATTATTAAGAAAATTCTTATTAATTTAATACCCGAAATAACTTAACCATTCGTAAATAGCGTTAAAATTAAAGGATTAAAAATACGGTACGATAAAATTAAAATTTTTCTTAAAATTAAAAAGTTTTTCTTTAAGCATATCGGTAATATTAACAAAACGCTTTTAAACTGCAAGTTAACTAATGTTACGATTAATATATAAAAATCTTAGTAATATTAAAAAATAACCGTTATAATCGGACTTCTTTACGAAACGAATAATCGTTAACCCGATAATATTAAAATGGTAAAAATCCTAAAAATCGAACCGTATAAAAATATTACGAGAATTAAAGTTTTCATAGAAATTACCGTTTATTATCAAATTTTCGTCGAATATTATACTATAAGAATTAACCCGTTAATACGGTTATTACGGAAAAATGCGCCGTTTATTTAGGTTTATAATTAAAACTTTACTATAAAAACCTTTAAAAAAATTTAACGTATTATATAAACTTACGAACTAAACAAACTTACGAACCGTTTTTATTAACATCTTAACTACCTAACTTTAATCGTTAATTTTTTAATACCTATAATATAAAACGTTTTATAAAAGAATTTAAAATAAACTTAATTATCCAAGTTAAAAAACGAAACCTAAAGTTTAATTTTAAAAAGTTATATTTTATATATAATATCCCCGAATTTACTTTAAAAACCCGATATTACGGTTAATATGCCCGAACCGATATTATTTCCCATTTGCGAAAATTAATGTTAACCGAAAAGAAATTTATTATCGAATAAATCCTTAACTTAAATACGTAAATATTTCTTATCCGGCGTTAATACGTTAAAAATATAACGAATTTATTATTCGCGTAACGTATTACAAAACGTATCGGAATTAATTAAATATTTAACTTTATTAAACGGCAAAAAAAACTTAAAACGTATTTAAATCGAAAAATCGATTATTAAAAAATATTATACGAAAATCCAAAAATATTTCGTAAATAATTCGAATTTATTCGGGTTATTATCGTAAAATACGGCATTATAAAAGAAAATATCTATAACTTCGACGAAATTAAATTTTTAATAAAATTTCTTATAATAACGGGTATAATAATTATTAATACCGAAAAACGTAAAAAACTTAAATAAATTTAATAAAAAAATAAAAAATAAATTATAATTATTTAAATTATTAATTTTTAAAATTAAATTATACCGTTATTTATTATTATAATAAAGAAAAATTATTTTAAATCTTAATTCCGTAATAACCTATTATTAATAACCGATTAAAAAATCGTATTAAATAATAATAATTAAATAATAAACGAATTAAATTTAAAATAAATTTAATATTTCGATTAATATATTTAAATACGTACGAAAAAATCGAAACGTTTGTTTATCCTTAATAATTACGAAAATTATTATTTAATAAAATTCGAAAAATATTACGCCAATTACGATATTATTATATTTTATATATCCGCGTATTTTTCGCATAAATTTTAACCTTTTAACGTATCTTATTTTTCTCGTTTAAAACGCGTTTATTCGTTATATATTAAAAACTTAATACGACGTTATTATATTTATATTATTAAAAAAAATTTCCTTACCGGCTTTTATAACGTATTTAAAACTGCCATAACATCCGATAATATCAAATCCGGATTTACGAAAACTAATTTCGTTTTATTCGATCTTAATACCGTTTTTTCCGAATTTAAAATTTTTTTAATTATATTTATACCGACCGTTTTCCCGTTAACCTCCGCCGGTTCCATTCGTTCCCCGTTTACGAAAACCTTTAAAAATATTAAAAAAATAATAAAATAAAAACGTTATTTACAAAAAAAAATTAAAAATTACCAGGGTAATTTGCCGACAAAAATCGTTAAATCGGCAAATCTTTTAACAAAAAGTAACTTATTACTTTTACACGAAATTGCTTTTTTTCGAAAAGAAATTACCTAATTACGTAAAACGAACTATATCTTAAATAAACGTTAAAGGATTAAAAACAAACGTTTCCAAAAAAAAAAAAACACTTACTATATAAAAAAAACAAGCTCTCCTAACCGAAAAAAAAAATTGGTAAAAAAATACAGTTAATATCCGCTAAAAATAATCGTCGCAAAAGGGTTAAAACGAAAAAACGGAAATATAGCGTTTACGGCAAGCCCGGATATAATACGCGTACTTATAAAAAAACTATAAAAACATTTAGCGAAAAGAAATCCAATTAATTTTAATTAATTTAATATATTGTAATTAATTAATTCGAATTTATTATTAAAAAATGCCAAAAAACAGCTTGCGAACTTATTTAACTCGCGAACTTATATAATGCGTTATAATAACTTTAACCTTAATTATATTAAATTATAATCCTAATATAAATATAATTATTGTAAAAACCGGTTTTTATAAATCAAAGTTTAAAAATACTTGAAGTTAGTTAATTAATAATATCGAATATTCCGTATACTTTAAAAGTAATACTTGAAAAAAAGCCGAGCTAAATTATAATACCGGCAAATTAAAAAATTACATTATTTTTAAAATTTTAAAGCAATTTCGAAACTATATTTACGAAATGCCATTTAAGCTAGAAATTAACGATAAAACTTTAATAGCTTAAATTAATAACTTATTAAGCTTTTTACTTAAAACTCTGTTTACTTAATAAATCGTTTAAATAAAATAATTCAATTTCGAATTTAAGTATATCTTTAACAAAAAAAAATATAATTACGAACAGCTTATTTAAAATTTTACTTAAGCCTTTTAATATATTAAAGGATTAAAAAAAATCGATAACTTTATTAATATTCAGTTAAACGTTACTCGGCTTAATTTAATTATAACCGTAATAGCCTTTCAATCCTATAAATATGCTTAAAAATAAATCTTTTCATTAAGAATTAATTTAAAACGTTACAAAAATATACGAAATTTTATATAACGTTAAAACTCACTAATTAATTTAATACTATCATATAAAAACGGTTTTTAAAAATAAAACTTTAAAATATTTTGTTTAAAACGATATTCTTTAACGTAAAATAAATAAGTAATATAGCAATCGTAAAATTATCGATATTAAATAAAAACGGTAACTAATAATCAAATAATATTACGAAAAATTTGCTTATAAATATAAAGATTCGATTTACCGTTATATAATAACTTCTTATTATTAACAAGGTATATATAAACAATTTCGGAAAGCAATATTTACGTATCCTAAATATTAAAAAGTAACTAATCGACGTTTCGAAAAAAATTACGACTTTTCGTAATTTATTGATATAATAATTATTTAGGTAATGGATATTTAATTTATACCTAACGATAATGGTTATAAAGTTACTATCGAAACAAGGTATAAATTATCCAATTATTTAAAAACCAGGACTTTACGATTAACTACGTTAATAATAATCAGGAAATTCTTAAAACTTATATTATATTAAATATTAATCGGAAAAAAGGTATTACTTACACTACTTAACATTAAAAGCTTATCAAAAAAAACATATATTAATCGTTAAAAATTTAATAAAAATAATAAATAATATTAGCAAATAATAGGTTAAACTTTTACATAAAATAATCTTCGCGGATAATACCATTATAACAAATTATGGCTTAAATCCTTATAAACTGTTATATAAATAAAAAACCTTTTAACCGATTAAAACGGTGCTACTAATATAGAAAATTATAACCTGGAACCCAAATATCCCCCAAAAAAATTAAATTGTGTAACAGATTCGATTCTTAAAAAGGAAATTAAGAAATATAACTAAAACTACCTAGTGTATCAGTATATAAAGATATAAAGTTGCTAGATTTATTAATTATAAGGACCGTAATAAAATAAAAAATAAACTTTTAAAAATAAACGGCTTAATATTATTATACAATATGTTATAATATATAAATATATCTAAAAGCGTAAAGCTTAAGTACCGTTAAATTGGATCGTATTTAATTAATAAAACTATTAATCGAAATACATACCAATTAAAGGAAATTAATAAAACGTTATTATAGGGAAATTTTCTTATTAACAAATTAAATTAATTTATAAAAGATAAAATAGGATATTAAAACCGGATTAATTGATAGGCAAAAAACTAAATAAAACCGTTACTCGATTAATTTAAAGGAATAAAAAAAATATAATTACGAAAAATGTCGAATTATTAAAAAATTAGGAATTTAAAACTTTAAAGCCTAGAAAAACGAATATTAAGGTATAAATCCCGAATAGTCGATTAAAAATTTACCCTATTATAAACGATAAAAATATAAATAAAAAGGATTAATTAATTGAAAAAAAGATTCATACGTTTAACTATAAAATATAAAAATATAAAAATATTATCTTCGAATAATTCTATTACCTTACCAAAACCTAAAAACTTTATTATTAACAGAAAAACATTTTTTAACAGATCGAAAAATTACATAAATAAAATCGGTAATATAATTTTCGAACAATACTTAAAACTGGTCCCCGGTAATTGTTATTATTTAAATCCTTAATAATTTACGGCTTTTTTTAAAAAATTAATTTTAAAAGCCTTAAACCAATTATCTCTAAATATACATTTATAAGCTTTAATAAACTTAACACAGTTACCGCAGAAGTTTTTAGCGAAACTTAAGATCGATCGATAACCAAAAGAGTGAAATATACCGGCTTAATCGGGATTTTTTAAAGTATAATATCGTCTTTTATATAACTTACAAAATACCAGGTTAAATACTTTAAATACCTAAATAAATAACTTAATAACGTACCGAAAATCCTTAACTAGTTATAATATAAACTAACTTACGGACCTTTTACGATTAATCTCGATGAAAATAATATTTGTCTTAGGCTTATTTTTAAAAATAAACATTTTAACGATCGGAAACTAAACATTAATTATTTTCTAAAAGTTCGCACTAATAATTCGCTATTTTAAATATCGACTTTTTAGTAAAGCGAAAAGAGAAATAATTAATATAACTTCAAATATTTATAATTAATTAATATAATATTATTATACATAACAAAAAAAAACTTACTTCGAAATATTTAAAAGTAATACGGGCTATTATATAATGTTTATCCTAATAATTAAATAATTCGTTAATTTCATTGAGCTTTATACGAAAAAAATCTAAAATTCCTTAACTTATATAAAACCCTAACAACCGATTAATAATATTAGGAATACGGATTATAAATACCGGCGACGGAATAGGCATAAATAAAAAAATATCTTTAAAATTAAAACTAAAAGTTATAAATATTAATCGATAAATACCAAACTACTTCATAAAACTAATAACAAATACCGGACTTTTCTTAATCAACTTTATTACACCCAGAATAAAAAAAAAAAAATCTAAATAACCGAAAATTATCTATAACTAAGGTCTCAGAAAACATTCTTTTATTACTAAAAGCTATATTACGGTACCGATATTAAAAAAACTAAGTTATAAATAAATACTTAATAATATATAGGATTCTAAGATTTACAGATATTATCAGGGTTATATAAAAACTTAATACCCTAATTAAACTTTAACGCTTTATTGATATAACGGGTAATAAACTTAATAAAAATAAAAAGATTTAAGATAAAAGAATTTTCCTTACGATAAGTAAATATAGCCTTAAACGTTTGAAAAGTATAATTAAACCTAATAACAAAATCGGATTTATCCTAAGTATGCTCACTTTTTAAAAACGAATATCTTAATAACTTAACTAGTTACTTTAAATCACCACTTATACGAAAACCCTAAAACCTAAATAAACCTAACGGTTAACGGAAACTAATAATAAAAATAATCAATATAATAAATATGTATATATATATATATATACGTACAAATATTTTTTAAAAAAAATCGAAAAAAAAAATTCAATAGTAAAAAAAGTTATAAAATTATCAAAGAAAAAAATTTACATACGTATTTAATTACATAAGTTATAACAACTAACAACACCTTTTCATACAACTTTAAATAAAATTTTCTAAGATTTCCTCGGCGCATATAATTTTAATCAGGAAAAATTTACACGGGCCTTATATTCTTTTAATTAATTACCTTTCCCGTTTAATTTTATCTCTTAACGCTTTTTATATATATACAGCTTTAAACACCTATTAACTATATCCCTAACCTTTACATATTTATATATTTCTATATATACAACTCCTATTTATAAATTTTTATACCTTTTAATTAATTTAATATTATTTACCATAACATCTTTATCTAAAAAACGTTCGATAAAACCTATTTATTATATCCCTAAATCTAAAACTCAGAAAATTAACTAATTTCGATTAAATAACTTTAGTTAAACTATTAACGTTCTTATTCTTTATATTACTAATAAAAAATAATAATATAAAAATTACATCATAAATTTTACCGGTTTAACCCCTTTCCCTAACATATACCTTATTTAAAACTTAATCGGTTTTTTCCTATTACCCTTTTTAATAAAAAAAGAAAACCAAGTCTTAAAAACTAATAAAAAATATCTCCTAAATTCCAAAATAAAGCTAAACTTTAACATAATACTATTATTATACCTTTTTAAAAAAACTCTTGTTCTCTTAAATAATAAAAAATACCTCCGATTAAAAAATATCGTTAACTTAATATATTTTATCGCCCATAATTTTATCGAAAATAAATTAATATATATCCCTAAAACTAACCGATTTATTACCCGTCGATAGTATATCCCGATAACCGACAACTTAAAAGTTATAATTTAAGTATTTATTTTAAACCTCGTTTAAACCGTAACATATAATATTATTTAAGTTAACGAAAATAAAACCTATCATTACTAAGTAAACATTTTACATATTTAATTAAAACGTTTCTTAATACTATTTAACATTACCCCTGTTAAAACTGGAATTAAAAACATATTACAACTTTACCATGATAAATAAAATCTAACTAATCTTAATAATCCGCTAATTTAAATTACAAAAACCAAAACTTTAATACAAACTAAAAAATAAACTTACGAAACCTAAATTACCCATTTTTTCTATATCATCATTAAAAATCCACCGTAATAAAAAACAAAAACAAAAAAACTATAAAGCGAAATAAATATAATTAATAACCTTATTACGATAATTAGGAAATACCCAAAGCTATATCTAAAAACAGGTAACAAAAAAATATCTAAATATTCCTAACTAGATAAACGCTTATTACCTATTTTAAAGAAATTCGAATCATTATTAATACTCTTTTTTCATTATATATTCCTTATATTTCCGTTAATTAAACTTATTTTTCCTTTTTTAACAAATTTAGATTACGACAATCTCCGCTTAAACCTTGTTATAACTTTAAAACTAAATACGTATTACGTTCGCCTTTTAATAATTAACGCGTTAAAGTTATATTACGAAAAAAATATACGACGTTATATGAATAAATAAGAAATACTTATAAAAATATTAAAAAACGACCGGAACTATATTTTATTCAAAAATAGCCTAACTAAAAAAAGTATAAAAAATCGATGAATAATAATTCCCTTAAAGATAAAGCATGGAAAATAAGAAGAAAACCAAATAAAAAAAGGATTTAATAAAACGAAAAAAATAAAGTCCTAAATTAAAAATAATAAAGAACAAACCGTAAAAACGAACCTAAATTAATTAACGGGTTTTTATATATTTATAAAATTAAGAAATCATCTACGTTAGATTATTATTTATTTTTTACGATAAATCGAAAACGAACTTTATCGTAAAAAGAAAGTTAAAATAGTATAAGGTTTAAGGACTTAGTTTCGAGCTTAATTAATTAATTTTACTTAGCTTTAAAGGTATTTCTAGGAGCTTTTTTTATCGGGCGTAACCTCGTTATTATTTATCATCGTGGACAATCTTTTTTTACGGTCTTAATACCGATCAATATGGATTCGCGTTATTTTACGTATTACTTTAACTATGCTCTCGCCTATGACCTTCTTTTCGGATACCTACTAATCAGAACTAAGTCTCCCCGACCTAATTTAATAGCTTTTAAAATTTTATACTATACTATACGGGATTTTCATTATTATATATAATTTTACTAAGCTTTTTTTAAAAGGACCTTTACTTAGTTTTACTTATAGCTATATAAGTTTTTCTAAAAGTTCTTAATATCTTTATTTTTTTTCTTAATACTTATAATCAGCTTTAAAGGTACTCTTTTGTACTTTGTAGTAATAACCGTTACGAAACGTAATTAATTAAGTTATTTAAATCTTATTTTATTTTCGTAATTAATCTTTTTGAAGATTAAAGTTAAGGCGTTACTTTAAAACTTTTAGTTAACTTAAGCTGTTAAATAATTCTTTTTATTTAGCGAATAATTAAAACGGTTTTAACCTAACTTTATATTTTTATTATTAAATTTCTTACAGTTTTTTTCCTTTAAGTAAACGCCTAATTCGATAATGTTGTTTAAGTTATTAAGGCTTAAAAAATTATTAAGGAGATTAAAGGAACTGTCGTAACAGTTTTTTCGTTTTCGAGAACTTTTAGACAAGTTTAAAAATAACCTATTCGAATTGCCGGGGTCCTTAAGTATTAGTTTTTTTTTTCTTTTTTCTTTTTTTTTAAGGGATTAAGTTTTTTAGTAAACTATGTCCTTGGCTTCGTTTCCCCTTCTTTTAAGGGGTTAATCTCTTTTACGTCGCTCTCGACGGCAATAGAGGTTTTTAGTAAATTTTCCCTTTTTTAGATATTTCGTAGATCGTTTTTGTAAGTATTTATATTTCGCAAATTTCGTATCGTTTTTAATTATGGCGGTTTTATTAAGGTGTTTGTTTTTAAATTACGCTCCCGAACTAGGACAGGTTTAATAATTGCTTTACGATATTATTTATTCGTTTTATAATATTATTACTTGTCTTTTATTAAAGCTTTAACTTTTTAATTTTATTTTTAACCGATTTATATTTATATTTTCGTTCTTTAACGTTTTTCTAATGCTATTTAAATTAATACCTTGAAACGTACAAAGCTTATTTAATTTTAATTAAAGCTGTTATTTTTATATAACAATCTTATATCGTCTTTTTAGTTGTTATTATTAAAACAATAAGGCTTTTTTCGAATGGTTTTAAAAGTAAATCTTTTTCCTACAGTTACGTTTATTATAGGCTTTTATTGTTCCTTTTTATTATAAAACTTTTCGTTGTAGGGATTTTCCTAATTTAAAAAAAACGGGAACAAGTTGTTATTCGTATACTTTTTATCCTGTAAAAAAACGAAACCTTTATCGGATAAACTTCTTTACTCGGTTATAAAAGACTACCTTAGAATACGTTCTTATTATTCGTTTACTATCGTTAACCGTTTTTTTAAAAAAAAATTAACTATATAACTATTTTTCAAAATCTTTTATTTTTTTTTAATTTAACTTGCTAATAAATATTTCGTTTAACGTATTATGGTTGCTAATTAACCAAAAAATACTACCATATTAACAGTTACAGTAATTAAATACAGGAATTGGCGAATAACGTATAGTTATTCTAGGAAAATCTTAAAAAAATCTAAGAGCAATCGCTTTTACATATACGTTTAGCTGTATAAAAGATGGTTTCTGGACCAAGGCTATCCTAAGCAGCAGCTACAGTCTTAACGCACTAGCCACGGGCACCTAAAAGTACTAATCGCCGACATTAATTTAAATAACGTATATATCTTCTATTTAGTCTTTTTAAATTCGTACTATTTTTTAACAAGGTTACGGATTTACTATATAAAGATATTACGGAAAACCTAACACTACTATATTATTTAACTTATAGCTGAACTATAGCTAATAACTAACGTTTTAAGAATTTTTTAAAATATATTACGATTAATATTATCGTTAAAAATGGGCGGTAAAAAGTTTTAAACTAGAAAATTAATCGGTTAATTATAAATTAATAGTTATAATATTAGTAATATTCAAGGTTAATTATTATACGTATTCGAATAAAATAATATACTAATAAATAAAACGATTATATTATAAATTAATTATTTTAAAATATATTTTTACAGAATTCTTTTAATTATTAACCTGTTTTATCAATAAACTTAATATTTTCTTTCCGATATAGTTAGAAATAATATTCGTATTATAATTTTCGTAATTTTCGTTACGTTGTTTTAAAGGTTTACGACTTTAATTAATCGAACGGTTTAAATTTATTTATTTTTTAAAAAATTCGAAAGCCGTTCTTATTGTTAATTACAAGCTTCGTAAATACTTTAATTTCATATATAATTAGTAGAAAAACAAATAAAATAATATTAATTTATAAGTAATATTAATAGTTGTTTTTGTAACGTTATAAGGTTTTATAAAATAATAATATATCCTATTTCTAATTTAATGCTATAAGAAGTTTTCATTTTTAAATTTTTATATTTACGATTTTTATTACACAATAATAATTACGCACAAGTATTATAATATTCGAAATTTATGCTTATAACCTTTTTTATTAATTGTCGTAATAATAAAGTTATAAAATTACAATTACCCGGGAAACCATTGTAGTTATACTTTAATTAGATAAATTAATATTAATAAAATCGTTAATTTTAATTATTAACTATAACCTATTAATAAAGAATTAATATAATAATAATATCTTTTTTTAAGAAAAAATTTATAAAATATATAATATTTAAAAAAGAAAATTTAAATAGCGATATAATTTCGAGAATAATATTGATATTAAAGTTATTATATAAAAAATAACGTAAACTTTTAAAAATCATTTAATAAAAAGGTTTACAGCATATAATGAGTTATCTAGCTTTAATTATTATAAGGTAAAAGTATTAACTATGCAAGGTTATTAGGTTTAAACCGTATTATCTAGGCTGAACTAAAAATACGAAATAATTATATTAATAATTAATACGATAAATACTATATTTAATATTTTCGAATACGATAATTATTAATAATTTTTACGATAATAATAAATTATACGTTTCGGTTATAAAAAGCCTTATTCCGAAACCGATTATTACGTAATGCCGATAAAATTTAATTTTACTAAATTTTATGCCCTTTAATTTATTCGGCAAATGGAATTTTTTAAAAAGCAGATAATAACTTAAAAAATATTAAGTTTTTCGCGGTAAACTTTAAATCCGTATAAAATAACTGCTTTGCAACTTTTTGGTAGTTTTATAACTTTAACTTGGATTAATTCTATAATATTTCGAATTTTTATTAATTAAAACAATTAAAACATACCGGGTAATTCCTATTACAAAATACCGATATTTGGTAATTATAAAATCTTTATAAAAAATACTTTTTTTTAAATATTTTTATGTTTTATAAAGTTTTACAACGAATAAAAAATATTAATACCTTTATTAATTTAATATATATAAACAAAAAAATATAAAAATTAAACGACTTTATAATAAAAGATATCGACCGTATAATGAAATTCTTAAGAAAATTAAATATAAATAATAAAAGGTTTAAAAATTTCGAAATTTAACTTTAGCTCGATATAAGGAAAATTACGAACGATAATTTATTCGGCTGCTCCGGATTGCGAAAACCGTCCAGAATTCGGTTAAGAATAGTCGTCGATAGGGGCTTATATTATTAGGCAGTCTGCGAAAAGGTTAGGGTTTAGTAAAGCCTAGCAACCGATAGTATAATCTATTAATTTTGTCAGATATTCAGACCAATTGTTAGCTCACTGAGCTACGAACCCCTCTTGGGTCGTATCAGCGACTGTTGTTAGACAGCTTCTTATCAGGATTTATATGGGGTCCTGTCCTAGCCTAGTCTTCTTGGCTACAGGGGGCTGTATTCTTACAAATTTGTTCAATTTTGTTACACGATTACGTCTTCTTTAAAGAGAGAAAGTATTAACTATATAAAACGTTTAATAACGAGATTATGTATATTACTTTTTTATCACTTTAGTTTTAATAAATGAATTTTAAAGTTTACATCGGTTACGTTCGTTATATATATAATAACGCTGGTATTATTAAATTATTATTTCGGAAGTTTTTTATTAATTAAGAATTTTAATTAATTTAAGATTTCGAATATTAACTTTAAAAACTTAAAATTATTGTTTTAATATAGTTAAATAAAAATAACATATATTTATTTCTATATAATTAATTAACTTATTATTATAATGTTTTATCGCTATTAAAAAAACGTTTTTTATCTTTAATTTTAATAATATTCGTAAATATATCTTTTTTTTTATAAAAATTTCGTTTTTAATATTTTAACTTTTCGGATTTTTTAATTATATATCTTTTTTAATACGTTATTACGATTTTTTTTAGCTAATTACAGCCGGATTATAAGGTCTTTATTAACGCGTTATAAAAAAGTTATTTCGAAATTTCGATATAACGGCGCCCGTTTTTATAATCCGCTTTTAACTTTATTTTAAAAATATTACGGGAAACGTTTAAAAAAATATTTCCAATTTTTCGTTCGTAAATTTATTATTTCGGATTAGTTTTAATAAAAAAACGCGTATAACTAAGTAATTAAAAGGGGATTCTACTCGGTTAACTAACGTATGATAATGTAAAACAGGGTATTAATAATAATAACCTTCGCGAATTAGAAAAAAAGTTTTATACGTATCAAAATACTATAAAACTTATTGCGAATATATTAATTAAATTGGTAATTAAGCTTAAATAAGACTTATACTGTAAATTCGCAAGCTTTAGTATGTTATATATAAAAAAATTTATATATTATTAAGCTAACTCATAAGGCGCGACAGTTTAATTTAAATTAATAGTATATTTCTTAGTTTGATAATTAAGGACCGTTTTTAAAGGCCGTAATTCGTCAGGTTATAATAATAGATTATTTAATTCGATAATAACCTCAATAATTTTTAAATTATTAAACTCGATAATAATTCTCATAATTTTTAAACTATATAATTTATATGTCGGTAGTTTCTATTAGCTTTATTTTAACCGTTTTTTTAATATTAAAACTAGTTACGTTATAATATTTTAGTTTTATTTATTAAAATATTATTAGTAAGGCTTTATTTATATATATTATATACGTAACCTAGTCGTATAATACGATAATAATTACAACTCTAGCGCTTAATTATTTATATATGCGAATAACGTATTTTTCGAAGATAACTTTAATCGATAAAACTTTTAAGAATTTATATTATTACTTTTCGAAAGCCTTAACATTTAAAAAGTCGATATATAAGATATAGTTATTATTACGGTACGAGAACAAGAGTTACGCTATTATACTACTAAAAGCGGAACGTCGTCAGCTCGAGCACCGACCGTCTTTGTTCCGACCTATAAACCTACTAGGTACTACTTAGTACCGTAACAGTTATTATTTTAAGTACGCAAATTAATTTATATACCCTTGCTTAAATTATTATAGAAATTATCTTTTAATAAAGTTATTAAGATTATAAACGTAATGTTAATTAAAGGTTAATTAGTTAAATAAATAATAAATAAACAATAAAGTTAATTATTTAAAAAGTTAAACGCTTAATTTCGAAGTTAAATTACGTTAATACTTATAACTTCTAGTTTTATAAAGTTTTTACTATTAAGATAATTAAAATCGAATAAACGCTTATTAACGTACGAATTATAATACATTTATTAAGTTATTTAGATTTGTTATAGAAAGGAGCCCTTCCGACAGCTTTAGGGATTGTCCGGAACAAGGTTGTTCCTTTTCGAAACTTTATATCAGTGGATCGCTTATAACAAATATGTAACGGCTAAGCTAGTTAACCAACTATTAAACTAAGTCGTACGGTTTATGTTGGCTGTTGTATTACGGGAATTTAAGTAACGAAAATAACTTAATTACGTTTAGTAATATTAAAAATATCTTAAATAACCAAGTTATATTGCAAATTAGTACTATTTAAATTATAGAATAACGAATATATATATCCTTCGTAAAAACCTAAATCTCTTATAAATCTTATCGTTTTTACAAATTTAAAAGGTATTGGATTTATATAAATTCATTTAGATCTTATCCGTAAAAAAAATCCAAATTACGTAACTTAACTTATTTAAATCCTGTTTCGATCCGCTAAAACCGTTTCCGAAACCTCCCTTCCGTTAAATCGTAATACGATCTCCCCTCTTTTAAAATCTTTACCCCTAAAATTCTTTCTTCTCCTAATAAATCAATCCTTTATTATAAATAATTATATTGCTAATCGTAAATCCCGCAATCGTCCGAATTAAAAAAAAAACCTTAAATCTCTAACTACTTATATTATGAAATTTGGTTTTAAAATAATGCCGTATATATTATATTTAAAAAAAACAAAATATTAAATAATAATAAAGATTTACCGTTATAGCAAATATATCAAATATTATCATCGTTATAATAAGTCCGGTATTCCTATTAACTCTCTTCGTTATATTATAGAAAAATAAAATCGCCTGAACCATAAAAAAATTATAACGGAAAAAACCTTAACGTACCGGATAAGCTTACGGGATAAATAAGCTTACGGGAAAGTTTTTGACATATTTTAATTACCTCACTTTAATTAACTATTTTTTAATATTAATAATATGGAACGGTTTACAAAAAAAGCAAAAATAAATTTAGCCGTTTAGGTTAAAAAACGAAACCCGATATTTAATTATACGATATTTAGTTTTATTTATAAAATCGCTTATTTTACTTTATACGTACGATATATTAATAAACTTTCCAAAACCGATATTATTTTTAATTCGCGAAAATTAACGCCGACCGAAAAATAATTAATTATCGATTAAATTTTTAACTTAAATATATAAACGTTTTTTATCCGGTATTAACATATTGAAAATATAGCGAATTTATTATTTACGTAATACGTTACGGAATACGTCAAAGTCAAATAAATATTTAATTTTGTTAAAAAATAATAAAAATTCGAAATATATTTTAATTAAAAGATAAATTATTAAAAGGTTTTATACGAAAATTTAAAAATGTTTCGTAAATAGTTTAAATTTGTTCTGGTTACAATCGTAAAATATAGTATAGTAAAAAAGGATATTTATAATTTCGACAAAATAAGATTTTTAATAAGGTTTTTTATAACAGCCGGTATAGTTATTATTAATATTAAAAAACGTAAAAAATTTAAATAAGCTTAATAAGGAAATCGGGAATGGTTTATAATAATACAAATTGTTAACTTTTAAAGCTGGGCCTTATCTTTATTTATTATTTTTACCGGGAAAAACCATTTTTTTCGTTAGTTTGCCGATAACCCACTTTTATCCAACTGGAAAATTGTTATAAACGAAAACGGCTAAACGATAAATAAATTAGGTTTAAAATAAGTTAAACATTTCGACAAATATATTCGAACGTATATTAAAAGTTCGAAACGTTTTTTTATCTTTAACGGTTACAAAAATTATTATTCGATCGAATTCGAAAATTATTATAAAACTAACGATATTATTATACTTTATATATCTGCTTATTTTTTTTATCGGCTTTAACTTTTTAACGTATTTTATTTTTCCGTATTAAAACGCGTTTATTTGTTATATATCGAAAGTTTTATATAACGTTACGTTACTTATATTACTAAGGAAAATTTTATTACCGGTTTTCGTAACGCGTTTAAAGCTGTTATAATAACCGATAATATTAAATCCGGATTCGTAAAAACTAGTTTCGTTTTATTTAATTTTAATAACGTTTTTTCCGAATTCGAAATTCTTTTAATTATATTTACGCCGACCGTTTTCCCGTTAACTTTTGCCGGTTTTATTCGTTCCCCGTTTACGAAAACTCTTAAAAATATTAAAAAAATAATAAAATAAGGACGTTATTTGCAAAGAAGGATTAGAAATTATTAGGGTAGCTCGCCGACAAAAATCGTTAAATCGGCGAGTTTTTTAACAAAAAATAATTTGTTATTTTTATACGAAGTTGTTTTTTTTCGAAAAAAGTTACTTAATTACGCGAAACGAATTATATTTTAAACAAACGTTACAAAATTAAAAACGTACGTTTTTAAAACGGAAAAATACTTACTATAAAAAAAATAAAGGTTTTTATAGTTAAAAAAGAAAATAGTAGTAAATAATTATAATTAAAAAAGGCGAAAAGTAATTATCATAAAAAGGTTTAAACGAAAAAATAAAAATGTAATATTTACGGAAAGCCCGGATATAATGTACGTATTTATAAGGAAATTATAAAAACGTTTGGTAATAAAAAATCCGATTAGTTTAAATTAATTTAATATATTATAGTTAATTAAATTAAGTTTATTATTACGAGGTGTTAAAAATTATCCCGTAAGCTTATTTATCCCGTGAGCTTATCCGGGACGTTATTACGTTTTTAACAACAATTAAAAAAAAACTTTGTACGCAAATAACGTAATATTAACGAAACCATTAATTATCTTCTTCGCCTTCGCCGCCAAAAAAGATTTCTTTACGTTTAAAAGGTAAAAATTATTAATTGCGGTTTTTAATCCATGGACAAATTAAAAAAGCAGAAATAATTAAAGGCAAACATATCGTCCTCCGCTTAAAGCCCTATTTTAAATAACTAATCTATTCTTAAAACAACTAACTGGCCGTCTTTAAATAACGTAAACTGGAACACTTTTAACTTCGGTAACTCCGATATTATCGGTAAAAGTTCTTTAATAAACGTTAAGCACTAATAAGGTTTTTTGCAAATTCCCAAGTAATTTCGGAATTTAAATAATTTTTGCATTTAACTAAGTACTAAGTAAATCCTTTTTTTTTCGCATATTAAATATCTTTTCAGTTTCGTATATTTTCCCTTCTTCCTCTAGCTCTACATCGTCTTATACCGTATATACTCTAATAATATCCGCTGCTAACTTAAATAAAAAAATATAAAAAATTATATAAAATTTAACCTTAAATAAAAGTTTTAATTAATAATTATCCTTTAAAATCTTTTTATCGACTTTATATAGGCTAATATATTTAAAATCAAGTTTTTAATTTAATCGTTTTATTTTCATATTTTTAGTAACTAAAAAAATTATTTCCCCCTCCAAAAAGGTTAATCTTCTTAATTTTTTCTAATTATAATACTTACCTATTTAATTAGGCACAAATTCCAACTCTGTTTTCATTTTTTAATATAATTATTTAAACTATTTTAATATAAAAATCATCTTAATATTAACTAATTTTCCATTTCGTATTTCTTTATAAATTTCTAGAATAAAACTAAAATTAACAATTACCTAAGTAATTTTAATACTATTATAATAACTGGTATTATAAGCTAATTATGCAATAAGTAATTTCTTAACCTAGTTATTTTATTCATAATTAATATAATATCGTAAATACGTCTTTAATATCTGGTTAAATTTTTCTATTTATCTATCTATTTAAAATCTAAAAACGCTTAATAATTTATAATTCAAGTCGAATTATGCTATTAAACTTTGCTAAAATATTAAAATGAAAGTTATGCTTTTATTTAAAATAAATTTTACTAGTAATCCGTATATACTACATATATATCGGAAGAAAATATATATTATTTATTCGGCGTTTATATCCTTATTATAAGGCAAAAAATAAAAAAAATTGGTAAATCGGTTAACGATTATAAAGATGTTATCGTAATATACGCTTATAACTAGATTTTTTAACAAAAGAAATTTCATAATAAAATCAAATATAATTAAATCTTATAATCATTTAATAACTAGTAATAATTATAATTCTCCATATAGTTTATATCGTCTAGTTTTTATTTTGGCGTAGATATTATATTATTATATAATTCTTTATACGGTTAATTTTATTTTAGGAAAATAATATGTTTGTCGTAAGCGTTCTAAGGTCTTATAAATCCCTAGGTATCCTTCTGGTATTTGGTTAAAAATCGTCCGTTATATTTTTACCTTAGTGTCTTCCAGGTTTAGTCGTTTGTTAAAAACATCTGCTCTGCCAATTTCTAATCCCTTACGATAGATAATAATATAATCAAATTCCGAAAAATATTCTGTATAACGTAATTATCGTCCGATTAATTCTCTGGTAATTACGAAATAAAAAATATTTTTGTAATTTATGTACATTTTTATCTAATGCTAATTTCCCTTAAAGTAATACCTAAACTTTTTAAAGGCCTTAACAATAGCCAGAAATTCTTTATCGTAAATAATGTAATTAAATTCAGTATTATACAACTTATAAATGTAAAAAACGATAAAATGTAATTTTCTTTAATTATCTTATTAATAAACTACTATTCTTAACGCAAAATCTAAAAGGTTAATCTTAAATTCCACTGGTTTATATAAATTATACATTATTAAGATAAATTTATTAATAAAAACGTTTTTAAACTATTAAAAAATTTCCTTCATAACTAGGGCCTATACAAAACGTCAATCTTTTTTAATAAATTTTATTAATAACATCGTAATTTTATTAAAATATTATATAAATCGTCGGTAATAATTCACAAATTTAAGGAATATTTATATTTTAATGATAATAATAAATATTTTCCGGTTCTTAATTACAAAATTTTTTTTAAGGTTTATTTTAATATATCCTAAGATAATAATATATCTTAAGTATTTAACTTCCTAAATATAAAAGGTATTTTTTTTTTTACGTTAATCAAAAAATTAACGTTTTATAAAATTTATAGGATTTTATAAACGGATCCTACGTATTCCTTTTCTATCCTCGAATAAATAAGGATGTCGTCGAGGTAACATATAACGAAAATATTAAGGTATTCTCGGAATATATAATTAATTATCTGTTACAAAGTTATTAATACGTTCATAAATCCGAAAAATATAACAAAGTATTTAAATAATTTATATTTTATTTTAAAAGCTATTTTCTACTCGTTTCTTAATTTAATTTGAATTTGGTTATATATTTTTCGTAAGTTTAAAACCGTAAACTATTTGGTATTTCGTAATCGGTTTTTAATTTCGGTAATTAAAGGTAATAATATTCTATCTTTTACGGTAATATCGTTAAATTATCGGTAATCGATAATAAATCGTAACTTTCTATTTTTTTTATAAAACGAAAAATATTAAGTATTTTGCCGATAATTTAAAACGTTATATATATTTTTTTCGTAATTTATTTTTTAAATAATTACGAAAAGTATATAACTTTACCTTATTTAAATTATAAATAAGATAAAAAGTAATCGTTTTACGCTTTTTAAAAATTATTTTATAATCTTATATAGTATATTATAGTAATTTCGTATTAAGTTTTTATTAAAAAAGCTTTTTATATATATAATACTGTAATAATACCTTTATCATCCACTCTAATAATTCTTTAAGCTATATTTGTAAGTCGTCGTTTTTTTGTCGAAATCGTACTTTAAGGTTTACAATAATACGTTGTATTTTTTTATTATACCTTTTGTTTTAAATATGTTTTATTTTCTTGGGTAGTAAGGTTTCTATTATATCCTTATAGTTATATTCGTCATCATTATCGATTAAATATTGAGATCTTAAAATTCTTTTTTATAATAAAAATTACACGGAAATTTACTTAATTAATTTTTTAATCAATTAAAAAGTTATACTGGCACAACTATAATTTTCCCAGGATTATATCGTATCTATTTAATAAGATTATGTCGAAATTAATAATTTGTTTTTTTTTTAATAAAAATCTTAAAATAATTAATTTCGCATCTAACTTATCCGTTATTATAAACAAATTTTTAATTTTCGATATTCTCGATCTTATAGGGGTAACTCTTTTCTTTCTATAATAACTTTAACTAATTCATTATTTCCGGATTAATATAATCGGCAGTTATCGTTTTATAAAAATATTATTACGGTATATTAATTCTTTTTAATTCGTACCTATATAATAATGGCAATGTCGCCGGTAACTCCGATTATTACATTTAGAACCCTTTTAAGGTATTATAATCTAACCTTTTTTTCTTATTTACTTACGGCTTTTTTATAGATAACGTTGATTTTTTAAGGTTTATAAGAATTTTCGCAATATTTTTTCGTTCTGGTTATTTTATATTCGAAATTCTTTTAATTATTTTTCTATTTGCGTTATTTATTTTTGAAATTACTTAAATTATTATGTTATATCCGGTTATTTATAAACTTATTCCGTAAAAACTTCGATTATTTTTTCGTTTAGTAATATTATTTATAAATTATCGTTTTTTTATTAATTATTATATTCTTTCTTATTTTTCGAATCTTATTAATTTTTTTAATAACGTTTTTAATTTCTTTTTTAATTACTTTTTTATTTTTTAAATTTATAATAAAAGCTAATTAAATATTTAAATCAGTAATAAATCGTTAATAATATTTTTTTACCATCCTTTAAATTGATCTTTTTTTTCATTTAAAAATTACATCACCTAATATAATAAAAACGGTTTCCTTATAAACATAATTCCCCGGGTAACCAGCTTTATAATATTACTTATTAATTAATTTCGTTTTTTTACGAATAACCGTAAATATTAATACCATTATTAGTTATTTTTATTAATTCCTTTTTATTATTCAAAATTAAACCCTTCTTAATATATTCGAATTATATATTAATAAATTGTTTTTTTTTTATTTTTAATAAAATCGATATTTAGGTTTTCTGTAATAAATAACATAAAGTTTCGTATATCGTTCTAATTCTCCTAGGCAAAAATCTTTCTTTCATTCGTAATATTCCTATAACCACTTTTATAAAACCAGTTAATTCTATTCTTATTATTATTTCCTTTATTAAAATTAAGCAAATTATTTTTTTTTAATAAAAACTTTTCATTTTAAATAATCCTTATATTACTATGTTATTATATACCGTAACCGGATTATATTAATTAATTTCTTATTATGCTTTTTATTATTGTATCATTATCCTTTAAATATAAGATTTTAATTATTTCGTCGGTATTTTTTAAATACCTTGTATTAAAAAATTTTATATTTTACCTTACCATAATTATAACACTTAGGTAAAGGCCGTTCTTATCGTTAGATTACTCCGATTTCCATAAATCCTAACTCCGTATCGTAAAATATGTTAACGTATTATAAAACGTTTACCGTGTACTTAAATCGATTATTTTATCGTATCTTAAAATATCGTATCCTTTATGTATACTGCCGATCGTCGATTTTAACCGTTATCGCAATATAATCGGTTAAATTTTTAAATCGGTTTTTTTTAAATAATTCCTTTTAAACTTTATTTTTTAAATTATTAAAGAATTTCGCTATAAGGACCTTTTATCCCTATTCGATTTTAAATGCTAGTTAAATAAATATATTGCCGTAAACTAAGATAATTTTTTTAACGTAATTTGTTAATCTAAATTTCTATTTTAATTTTTTCATGTCAGCAGTTACAGTGATTAAATGCAGGATTCTGGCCAAGTGCGCATAGTTGTTCTAGGAAAGATTAAAGAAGTCTGGGGGCAATCGCCTTTACATATACGTTTAGCTGTATAAAGGATGGTTCCTGGACAAAGGTTATCCTAGGTAATATCTGCAGCCTGGACGTACCAACTGCGGGTACCTAAAAACACCAACTGCCGATACGCCCTTTTACGTTAAGTAACTTTGTTTACGTAATTTTTTAAAATCAAATTTAAAATTTTAAGAAAATTTATTAAAATTTTCAGTTTATATAAAATTTAAATTTTCGTTTTTGTTATTTTTATTAAAAATGGGGCTACGTAATTAACCGTTATATTAAAAAACCGGCCTTTTTATTTTACCGTTTTTACGTTACCGCCCCGGAATACGGCGCCTACTTTTTCGAAATAATTCGGACCAGGTTAGGTATTAGTATAAGAAAACGTTTTATATACGTTAACCTGTTATGTTAAAGGTTTTATAATTTTAAAAATCGGTTTTATTTTTTAACGGCAATATTAATAAATAATTAAGATTATTGTTTTTTAAGTTTTTTTTTATAAAAAACTATTAAATAAAGGTTTTTTTCCGGTTAGTTAAAAGATATTAATTAGTTATAAGTTATATATAAAATATTATCGTTTTTAAGTAAAAATTAACGCAAAAAGTTATAGTTATATATAAATATGTAATTTTATAATAAATTAAAGTTTTAAAATTAATAAGTAAACGGATACCTTCGGATAATCGTAAGAAAAATACCGTAATTATTGCTTTTAATAACGAAAAACATGTTTTAATAAGGGAACGCCTTTTTTTCCAGATAAAGGGAATTTAGCAGAACTATTTTTTTGCCAGTTATTTTAATCAAATCTTAAATATTTTTTTGTTTTTCTTGTATTTTTTCAAATTTTAAATTAATTATAAACCGTTCGAAATCTGCCTTATTAAATAACTTTATAAATCCGTTAATAAGATTATTTTTATTTTTTACGTATTAAAAGCTAATATTTCTTTTTCGGACTTCTTAACGTACGTAATAATATTTAATTCGAATATAACCTTTTTTTCGTATTATTTACGTTTTTTTTATTTATTTAAACGTATTTATATTATTTTTTAAAATAGGAATAAAACTTTTAGGTATAAGCCTTAACTTTATCAAAAAGTTTTTAATTTTAATTACCTTTGTAATTATTATTCTTATTTTTACGTATTTTATTTCCGTAATATATTTAAAAATAATATTTTATATTTTCGAAATTTATAAAATAGGCGTTTCGGCTATAAAAAATACATAGCTTATCGTAAACTTTGCTAATTCGTAATTATTTACAAAATTTATATTTTTTATTCCGAATAACTTTAAATTGCTATATTTGTAATAACGTCTCGAATCAGCTTACGGGATAAACAAGCTTACGGGATAGTTTTTAACATATTTTAATTACCTAACTTTAATTAATTATTTTTCAATATTAACAATATAAAACGGCTTATAAAAAAAGTAAAAATAAATTTAACCGTTTAAGTTAAAAAACGAAACCCGATATTTAGTTATGTAATATTTAATTTTATTTATAAAGTCGCCTATTTTACTTTATACGTACGATATATTAATAAATCTTTTAAAATTGATATTATCCTTAATTCGCGAAAATTAACGCCGACCGAAAAATAATTGATTATCGACCGAATCCTTAACTTAAATACGTAAACATTTTCTATCCGGCATTAATATATTAAAAATATGGCGAATTTGTTACTTACGTAACGCGTTACGGGATATATCGGGGTTAAATAAATATTTAATTTTATTAAAAAATAATAAAAATTCGAAATAGGTTTTAATCGAAAGATAAATTATTAAAAGGTTTTATATAAATATTTAAAGGTATTTCGTAAATAATTTAAATTTATTTGGGTTATAATTAAAAAATAAGGTATCGTAAAAAAGGATATTTAAAATTTCGACAAAATAAAATTTTTAATAAAGCTTTTTATAATAACCGATATAATTATTATTAATGTTAAAAAACGTAAAAAACCTAAATAAACTTAATAAAGAAATCGGAAATGGTTTATAATAATATAAGCTATTAATTTTTAAAACTGGGCCTTGTTTTTATTTATTATCCTTACCGGGAAAAATTACTTTTTTCGCTGGTTTGCCGATAACCCATTTGTACCCGATTGGAAAATTGTTATAAATAAAAACGGCTAAACGATAAATAAACTGGATTTAAAATAAGTTAAATATTTTGATAAATATATTTGAACGTATATTAAAAGTTTAAACCGTTTTTTAATTTTTAACAGTTATAAAAGTTATTATTTAATCGAATTCGAAAATTATTTAAAATTAACGATATTATTATATTTTATATACCTGTTTATTTTTTTTATTAGCTTTAACCTTTCGACGTATTTTATTTTTCCGTATTAAAACGTATTTATTCGTTATATGTCGAAAATCTTATATAACATTACGTTACTTATATTACTAAAAAAGATTTTATTGCCGGTTTTCGTAACGTATTTAAAGCTGCCATAATAACCGATAATATTAAATCCGGATTTGTAAAAATTAATTTTATTTTATTCGATTTTAATAACGTTTTTTTTAAGCTCGAAATTTTTCTAATTATATTTACACTAACCATCTTTTTATTAACCTCTGCCGGTTTTATTTGTTCCCCGTTTGCAAAAACCTTTAAAAATATTAAAAAAAACAATAAAATAAAAACGTTACTTATAAAAAAAGATTAGAAATTATTAGGGTAGCTCGCCGATAAGAATCGTTAAATCGGCAAGTCTTTTAATAAAAAGTAACTTGTTATTTTTGTACGAAATTGCTTTTTTTCGAAAAGAAATTATTTAATTGTACGAAACGAATTATATTTTAAGTGAACGTTATAAAACTAAAAACGTACGTTTTTAAGAAGGAGAAATATTTATTATAAGGGAAATAAAGGTTTTTATAGCTAAAAAAGAAAGTGGTAGTAAGTAATTGCAGTTTAAAAAAGCTAAAGGTAATTGTCGTAAAAAGGTTTAAACGAAAAAACGGAAATATCATATTTACGGAAAGCCCGGATATAATATACGTATTTGTAAAAAAGTTATAAAGACGTTGGGCGATAAAAAATCCGATTAATTTGAATTAATTTAATATGTTATAGTTAATTAAATTGAGTTTATTGTTACGAAAAGCTAAAAATTATCCCGTGAGCTTGTTTATCCCGTGAGCTTATCCGGGACGTTATAGGTAATTTTCTTATAACTTTCGGTACCGAAAAGATATATTTAATATATCGTTTAAATATCTCGGCAGTTTTTTAATATATTCCTAGTATTTAGGTAATGGGTTACCTATAAACCTTGCCTGAATTAACGTTATAAACGTTATATCCGGTTTATTAATATAATTTGAATAATTAAATTTTTTTTATTAAGTTTATATATTTAAACGTTTTTTTTTATTAATTACGCAGTTATATCTTATAACGTACTTTAAATAATCCTTAACGAATAATATACGCTTTTTTATTAATTCGTTTAAGTTAATTCATTTTAGTAATTTCTTAATATATTATTATTAATTTAACCTAATATTTCCCGTTAATAAGGAACGGATAATTTATACGCCTAGGTATTAATTTATATTACTTTAGTGTTTAATTAAAACCTTATTTATTAAGGCCGTAAAACAGGAAGTTATTTACGTATAAAACAATAATATTTCCTATTTTGGGATTATAATATATTACATTATCCAAAGTTAACGGATAAAAATTTTACTTTACGAATATCTTTTTTACTTTCTTTTACTAAACAGCTCCGGCTTGTTTTAAACCGTATAATAAGTTTATTAATTTAATAACCTTTTTAAAAAAAACCTATATATTTTTTTATCCTTTAAATACGTATTAAAATATTTCTTTAATATCGGAAACTGTTTTGTATAAATATTTTCTTTTAATTTACCGTTTAGGTATGTAGTAATAAAGTTTATTTAAAAATTATATTACCGCAGAAAAGCGAGTAATACTATTAAAACTTTTTAATATATTATTTTTACAATACTTATTACGGTTTCGTTATAATTAATTCTTTTTCGCTATATAAATCCTTTTACGTAAATACGTACCTTATATTTATTCAACTTTCCTATAAACGTATATTTCTTTCTTAATACCTATTTAGCATTAATAAATTACCCTTAAATTACCTTGCTAAAAAACGTAAATTTAAAAATTTTACGTAAAAAGTTTTCCTTAATTTTTATAAAAATAACCTTAAATTATATCTTTAGTTTTAGGCTTTTTATAACTTTCTTTAAAAATAAGCCGTTATTTACGGCAATAAATAACCTAAAAATGTTAATATTCAACATACTAATTATTTATTCGTATTCGTAAACGTTCCGGATAACCTAATTAACGTTTCCAAAATTATTAAAACGGTTTTTATCGTTACTTAACGTTAATAAGTTAAAATAAAAAATATATAAATTACTTTCGCCTTCGCCTTTTTAGGTTAAGGTTAACTTTAGCTTTTAAATTAACTTCAAGGTTTTATTTAAAGTTTTTAAAATATATAATTTAAGGACAGTTTTTTTCAGGCGTCCTTTTTTACGTTTTACCTACTTAATTTCATAATTTATATCGTTTTTTAAAACGATATTATCATCCTTATTTTTTGCTTTTACGCCTTACTTTTAACGATATTTTAAACGTTTTTGTACAAGCTATAAAAATGATCGGATAATATTTTTAAAATTAAAAAGTTTCCCTAATTTTTCCAGATTTTCGTAAATAATAACGTATAATATTATAAGTAACTTACCGCCTTTTAGCAGTTATATCTTATAATTATATATCCTTTAATAACTTAATAACATTCCTTTTATTTTACGGGCTGCTAATTTTTTTAATTTAATCCGATAATTTTAATTAATTAAAATTATATACCTATTGCCGAAAATTCGAAAATAACCGTTATTAGGTTTATATAATTTATTCGATTCGAATACGTTTTTAAAGTATTCGATTAATATTATATCCTTTACCGTAAATTAGCTTATTTTATTAACAATATACGTTATTACTTTTATTACGAAATCCTAGAAATATATAAAGATTTTTATTTATACGGAAATTATATACGTTTCGTCCTATAAAAACTATATTTCTCGTTTTATAATTCCGTTTTAATACTGATTATATACGCTGGAAATTACCAATTCGATACTTTTTATAACGCAAAAATTTTTAATTATTATTATACCTAACTTCTTATTACCGTTAAAATGCAAAATTTGTATTTTTTTACGTTTACTTTTTTTATCCGGTTATAACGTTTCCAAACGTTTTATAATTCGTATAATATACGCGTATAAGTTTTATTAACCCTTATCTTTATTTTTAAATTAATAATATTTTTTATAACGCAATAAATCGTTTATAATAAAACCAAAATAATTGTTTTTTTCGATATTAATAAATTTAATTAACTTTACGTCGTATTAAATAATTTCTTTTATATACTTTTTTCATTTTTAAAAGTTTATAAATAATATTTTCCGTATTTTCCCTTTATCGTATACCGTATAAAAGATATTTTTTATATCGTTAAAGTGTAAATTTATCTCCGTAAACCTTTTAATAATCTATATTAATCGTTCGGTATTAAAATAATGAAAGCGGCAATATTAAAAAATAATTTTCTTTATACCTTCGTCCGTTATCAAAATTTTCCCGTCCTTAAAAACGTTCGAAAATATACGTTTTAAATTATTTATTAAGTTATCGCCGTTTTCTTTACCAGATACCTTCCTTAATACGAATCTCTATTAATAATTTTTATTATTTGCTAAATTTAAGGCCTTAATAATAAATTCCGGCTTTCCGTAAAACTATAAGAAAAATCCTTTCTAAAAAACGTTAATCGTTAATTACTAAGTTTTATTAACATTTATTAAAACGTTACGATTTAAATAATCTCCTTTTCTGTAAAATATCTCCCCGGAAAATACTGTTAAACGGAAATTGTTAATATATAATATATACCTAACTATAATTTCGTTTTTTTTTATTAAATTTTTTTAAAAGCTATTTAACGATATTAACAAAAATAATAATTACGGGTTTTCCACCCGTTATAATTTAAATTCCCCTAACCTTTATATCTGTTATAATATTTTTTTTAAAATCGTTAATATTATTCGTAATATTAACGTTCGCTTTTAAACCTTAAAATAACTTATTTAAATCGTTTTCGCAAAAAAAATAAACGTATAAAAATATAACGTTTTTTATAATAATTTTTTTAAACCGTTTGCTTATTTATAACTTAAAGTAATTAATTACCTAAACTTTAAAGCATTCAATCTTTAAAGCTTGCCGGGTTTTAAAATATTTAATTATTAAAGCCTTTTAAATTTCTTTTTAAATCATTTTATCGTACTATTATATAAGGTTTTTAAACTATTATTCTTTAACGTAAACGCTAAAAATCTTTCCGTCTAATCGGTACAAATTTTTCAAACCGTTAAGAATAAATTACTTTTCGTTCTTATTACCGTTATAAACGTTACGAAAACTATTATTTTAATTATTCTATCTATTATTACCCTAACGTTAATTACGTTTTCCTTTTTTTTTTTTACCGTTTCTCTTTTTCTACGGCTTAAAATAATCCTTCGCCAGGTACTTATATTTACTACAGTTAAAACAAAGTAACTTTTTATTCTTATTCCATATAAACCTATTATTTCGGGAATTATTATTATTATTTCCTTTTCCTTTACCTTTTTAAACGTTATGAAATTTCCCGTTTTTCTTCTTATTAATACAGTTATAAAATTCGTTATTAAAATCGTCGATCAACTACTGGAAAAAATAACTGGTCTACCTTAGCATTAATTAATTATCTTATACCAACTGCCAGTACGGTCCTTTATAACGGTAAGGAATATAATAATCTATTCCTATAATTTAAACTTTATATTACAGTCTTTAAGCTCTTATAACAACTTTTAAAACTTTATAATAGATTATACTGGGTTTTCTTTATTATATATAATCTTATTAAGCTTTTTTTAAAAAAACTTTTACTTAGTTTTACCTATAATTACGTAAGTTTTTTTAAAGGTCCTTAATATCTTCGTTTCTTTTTTAATACTTATAATTAACTTTAAAAACGCCTTTTATAAATCTTAGTAATAACTTTCGTAAAACGTAACTAATTAAATTATTTCAGCTTTATTCCGTTTTTATAACTAATCTTTTTAAAGGTAAAAATTAAAACGTTGTTTTAAAGTTCCTAATTAACCCAGCCAGTTAAATAATTCTTTTTATTTAATAAAAAGTTAAAACGCTTTTAACGTAACTTTACATTTTCGTTATTAAACTTTTTAAAGTTTTTCTTTTTTTTCTTTAGGCGAATACTTAATTCGTTAAAGTTATTTAAATTACTAGGGCTTAAAAAGTTACTAGGAATACTAAGGGAACTATCGTAACGGCTTTTTCGTCTTCGGGAACCCCTAAACGAATTTAAAAATAACCTATCCGAATCGTCAGGGTTCTTACGTACCATATTTTTTTCTTTACATAGCTTCTTTTTTTCTTCGCTTTTCTCCCTTTTTAGGGAATTAAGTTTTTCAGTAAATTATCTCCTTAACTGCGTTTCGGTTTTTTTTAAAGGGTTAATCTTTTTTACGTCGTTTTCAACGGTAATAAGAGTTTCCTATAAACCTCCCGTCCCTTAAACGTTTTATAAGGCGCTTCTGCAAGTGTTTGCATTTCGCAAATTCTGCGTTACCTTTAGTTAAAGCGGTTCTTATTAAGGTACGCCCTCGAACTAGGGTATATTTAATAATCGCTTTATGATACTATTTATTCGCTTTATTATATCGTCTTTTTTTTTTTTAAAAAAGTTTTAAATTTTTAATTTTATCTTCGACCGACTTATATTTATGTTTTCGTCCCCTAACGTTCTTTTTAATCCTATTTAAATTAATGCTTAAAAACGTATAAAACTTATTTAATTTTAATTAGGGCTGTTATTTCTGTATAAAGGTTTTATATCGGTTTTTTAGTTATCGTTATTAAGGTAATATAACTTTTTCCGTAGAAATTTCGAAAGTAGGTTTTTTTCCTACCGATACGTTTATCGTAAGCTTTTGTTTTTCCCCTTTACTGTAAAATTCTTCGTTTTAAGGGTTTTCCTAATCGAAAAAAAAAAAGGAAATAAGTTGCTGTTTGTATATTTCCTGTCCCGTATAAGGACGAAGTTTTTATCGGGTAAGTTATTTTGCTTAATTATAAGGAACTGCCTTAGGGTACGTTTTTATTATTTGCTTATTATCGTTAACCGTTTATTTTTTTCGTAAATTAATTAAACGACTTCATTTTAAATTTCGTACCTTTTTTATTAATTTAACCTGTAAATAATTATTCCGTTTAACGTATTACGGTTGTTAATTAACTAAAAGATATTACTATATTAGTAATTATAATAATTAAATATAAAATTCTGGCAAGATACGTATAATTATTTTTGGAAAAACTAAAGAAATTTAAGGGCAATCGTTTTTATATATACGTTTAGCTATATAAAGGATGGTTCCTGGATAAAGGCTGTCCTAGGCAGCATCTGCAGCCTGGACGTACCAGCCGCGGGCACTTGAAAGCACCAACTGCCGACATTTCATTTATTATCCCGAAAGTTTTTTTTAAAACGTTCTTGAATTTTTCGTAATTATTATATACTACTTAAATTTCTAGACCTTATTATTTAAAGGAAAAAATAACGTATTCTCGGAATACGAGCTTAAAACATATAACCGTATTACCGGTTAACAGCTTTGTTATAAATTTTATTCGAACCGTAAAGATAGCGAATTTAATAAAAAAATACCCGAAATACGTTTTATATAAAGTAAAAAATAATTATAATTTAATAAATATTCCGTTAAAAAGTTTGAGCTTAAACGGTTTTAAAATTTTTCCAGGTTTTTTAATATTTATTATTTAAATTATCTAAAAGTTTTTACTATAGGAAAAAATTCTTTTAACCTTTTCCTCCGTTTTTTTTTACTCTTCTCCTTAAAGGGTTCGTATATATCCTGGAAAGAAACGGTAAAATTACCTTTTTCTTTCTCGAATTAATTAAGTAATACGGTTCGTAATAACGTTAAGTTTCTTCGAAATTTTATCTGCTAAAAGGTAAAAGCGTTTTTTTTCTTCTTCGGAAGTTATGGTTTCATTAAGAACCTTATAAGCGGGTTTGGTTTATCTGCTAATAAATATAGTATTAACGGAAATTATTTAAAATGTAATAATATTATTAAATAAAAGTTCGTAACGTATAACGGCTAAACTAATTAATTAATTATTAAACCAAATCGTACGGTTTATATTAACAATCGTATTATAAAAATCTAAATAACGAAAATAACTTAATTACGTTTAATAATATTAAAAATATTTTGAGTAACTAAATTATATTACGAACTGGTATTATTTAAATTATAAAATAACGAACGTATATATCTTTTGTAAAAACCTGGATTTTTTATAGATCTTATCGTCCTTATAAATCCAAAAGGTATTGGATCTATATAGATTTATTTAGATCTTATCCGCAAAGGAGATTTAAATCACGTGACTTAACCTACTTGGGTCCTGTTTCGGTCCGCTAAGACCGTTTCCGAGACCTCCCTTCCGTTAGGTCGTAACAAAGTAGGATTAACGCTTTCTAGCTTTTTACAAGTCAATATATTGTGAAGAGATGTGTATTTGCTCCCTAGTAAGTGTGACAGGATTACAGCAATATTATAAATTCGTTCAGTTGCTAAACTTTTAAAACGTTACTTTAAAGTTAAAAAAAGCTAAAAAGCTCCGCTACAACAACGTTATTACGTTGCAACAACAGGAGTCATTGCTCCCTTTCCATCTTATCGGTTAGTTCCTTCCATCACGGTCTTTCCCTTATAAGCGATATTCAGGATCGGAAAAGCTTCAGCTGTTAGTTCCTATCAACTAGGGGGGTATTTCAGAACCAGCTAAGTGGTCTGTTAGCTGAGCGATGGCTTAGCTAGCTTTACTACTATTAGGATGCGTTGTTGGATGCGTTGTTCGAAGCGCCGGTATCGCTTCCTTTCAGATACAGCTGTTTTACGTGTATTAAGGAGGTTTCGCAACCTTTCTTTCTAGACAGGACCTCTTAGAAGGTCAACCTGATAATATCTTCTTCATTTATGCCTATAATCTTCAGTGTGTGATGTTAGGGTCTCATAACCAGTCATGGTTCGTGATCGGATAGACCTCTCGATGCACCGGCTGGGTGAAATCAGGAGTGACGGAGAAGACGAATTACACAGCACCGTGTACGCCCATAAGCGCCGAAGTGTTTGGAGAGTGCGTCCTCAGAGACGTACTCATCAAAGCAGCCGGGCGCGGTCCAGCCCACCATCATGATGTCGTTCAAACCGCCTGCAGCCGGCGCACTTACTGTGGGATGCCCGCAATCCTATCAGCCCTGCTGAACTCAGTCACGGGTAGCACCTGGGCATTCTTGATCTCCCGTTCAATGGCGTCTAGCCAGAGGGAAATCATGACGACAGAAATGAGCAGTAACAAGGCACCAATGGTGTCCCAAATAGAGCACGGAAAGCGGCTCGCTTTGAGCTTATGGGGCAGCACGACATGGCGTCCTTGGGGAAAGGACTGGACTGGACGAGGATGACTACGATGACAGTAAGAGGTGTTCATCTTCTATAATTCTTCCTGCGTCTGGACGCGGAAGTTCCTCTGGATGATGGTGAGGAGTTTGCCCAAGGTCGTACACTAATTACAGGGCTGTATAGGAGAATGATATCCACTGCGTGGTATGTATCTTGCGATATGCCGGTCTCGAGCATACCCTGTGTGAACGCGAGACCAGATCATGCGTTTACAACTGCCGCCTACAACTGCCGGTTACAAACTGTACAACACAATTAACTGCCGGCAACAATCACTGGAGTGACGGACGGTGGGAATGACTAGGTGCCCGAAAATGATTGCGCAATAGCCAGTACATTGCCATCACTAGCACCTATTTGATGCGACCAGTTATTATACAAGCACCCCCTAAAGGCTGAAACACAGTCATTGAAGCGTGACATGGGTTTTCGGCTGCCATTACCAGATCTATACGAAGGTCGAGCGCAAAAGTGTGCATACATTCCTGGTAAGGCCCACAGTACGCCACAGCGCACAGTGACATACCGTGGAAATGATGCTAGTGACTGCTGTGTGCTAAAGTTTATTTTCCAGGAGAGTACCTCTTCGGCCTTAATAGCGTTTTTGCAGCTAAGGTTACTTATCGTACAGCGTACCTGCCTAGGAAATAACTCTTTTCAGCCATAGTTGATACTGTGACCAGGACTAGGAATGTATGCACACTTTTGCGCCCAACCTTCGTACTATTCCTGTTTTGGCAAAGTAACATCGGGATATTACTTGGAGCTAGTAGAGAGATCCCTGTAGATTTTAGCTTTCCGACGGACGGCTCGGGCCTTGGAGATAAGAGATTATTTCAAACTTTATTTACCTCCTCCTTATGCCCACCAATGGGCATGCGATGTTGTAAGTCTTATCTAACATCAAGTTTCAGAGTTATGTCGGGTTTGCGTGTTTCTGGTGTACTATTCGAATGTCCGTAGGGCTTATGCAGGCACCGAAGGCGGATTACACGGGATGTGACGAGACAAGATGACGAATATACGTACTGTCGATTCGAATTGGAGTGTCGCGCCCCACAAGTTGGCTTGGTAACACACACCTTTTTTTGCGACATATTCGCTTAATAACTTGTTAAGTCAACCTGTCGGCTGGCAGGGGGTGCTAAACGCACCCTATATACGGAAAGGCTCCTTCTGATCGGAAGATATATGTTCCGTTGCTAGGTTATACAAAAGCTGTACGCGTATGAGGAATATAAGTAAATTAACCTAATATAATAATATAACTAATATCCTTTATATCTGATAATTAAAAGATTTATTCGTTTAATTTACGTTATTATTAATTAATTAGTTGTTATTAAAACGATATAAGTTGTATATTAGTAATAATTATTTGAATATTTTATTAATTATAATAATAACGGTATTATTAACGTTTTCCGTTATTTATAAAGAATTTAAGGATTGGGATTATTTTAAAAGGGAATTTTAATTTAAAACGTACGCGTTTGGTATTTAGCGTTATATCGATTTTAATTAAAATATTTTATAGTTTATCGAATTTATAAAATCAGATATAATTTCGTATTTAAAAAGACGAATCCGTTATACGATAGGAAATAATATTTTAAACAGTTTTTTAATTATATTTACGTTTTTCGAAAAAATTACGAAAAAAATCGATTATATTAATTACTCGATAAATACCTTTAAAATAATTATAAAAGATAGATAAACTTATATGTAGGATTTTACGACGTATATTTACGAAATTCGAAAATACGAAATTTTTTGTAAGGTTAATAATTTTACGAAATAAATCCTGGAATTAGTATTTTTAGCGATTAAAAAAACGATTTTTTTTGAGGAAAAAACCTGCGGAAATAGTACGTGAATTTAGTTAAATTTAGTAAAATATACGATAGTAAGTTTTTACTTAATATTTAACGAAAATATCGTAAGAAATTAAAGTAAATTTTAAGGTTAACGAAAAAGTTAAATGAATAAATTATAAAGTAATAAAAAGTTATAATTTAGTGATTACGATATAATATGTTAAAAACTAAAATACCGATTATATAAGTTAACGATTTTAATATTATATTAACTTTTATTATTAGGATATAAACGATGATTTTTTAAAGAAAAAAAATTTAAAATAGAAAATAATATAATTAATTATTAAAAAATAACGGTTAACTTTTTAAATTATTAGATTATAACTTAGTTACCGTTTATATTATAAAATATTAAAATAACCTATCCGACGTTTTATAAAACTTTTATAATTTTTTGGATAAAAATAATCTTAATTAGGAAAAAGTTAAAAATATTAGCCTTTAATTACGGGAAAAAATTTTAGGACGTAGGTTAAAATAACGTAATTATAAAGGTTTATATTCGAACCGGAGTATTAATAAATAAAAGCGTAAAAAGTTAAATATTTGCAAGGTCGTTAGGTTTAAGCCGTATTATCCAGGCTGAAAAAGTTAAATATTTAAAGTATATATGTCAGCAGTTACAGTGATCAAATGCAGGAATCTGGCAAAGTGCGCATGGTTATTCTAGGAAAGACTAAAAAAATCTAAGGGCAATCGCTCTTATATATACGTTTAACTGTACAAAGGATAATTCCTGGACAAAGGCTATCCTAAGCAGCATCTGCAACCTAGACGTACCAGCTACGGGCACCTAAAAGCACCAATTGCCGATACGCCCTTTTATATCAAGTAACCTTATTTATGTGATTTTTTAAAATCAAATTTAAAACTTTAAGAAAATCTATTAAAAAATTATTAAAATCTTTAATTTATGTAAAATTTAAACCTTTATTTCCGTTATTTTCGTTTAAAATAAAGCTACGTAATTAACCGTTATATTAAAAAACCGGCCTTTTTATTTTACCGTTTTTACGTTACCGCCCCGAAATACGGGGCCTACTTTTTCCGAAACGTTTCGGACCAGATTAAACGTTAATATAAAAAAACGTTTTATATATGCTAACTTATTACGTTAAAAGTTTTATAACTTTAAAAATCGGTTCTATTTTTTAACGGTAATATTAATAAGTAATTAAAATTATTATTTTTTAAATTTCCTTTTATAAAAAGTTATTAAATAAAAAAATTTTTCCGGTTAATAAAGGATATTAATTAGTTGTAAGTTATATATAAAATATTAGCGCCTTTAGGTAAAAATTAATATAAAAAATTATGGTTATATATAAATAAATGATTTTATAAAAGGTTAAAATCTTGAAATTAATAAATAAATAAATACTTTCGAGTAATCGTAAAAAGAATATTACGGTTATCGTTTTTAATAGCAAGAAATAGGTTTTAACAGGGGAACGTTTTTTTTTCCATATAAAGGAAATTTAACGGGATTATTTTTTTTATTAGTTACTTTAATTAAATCTTAAATATTTTTTAATTTTTTTTATATTTTCTTAAGTTTTAAATTAATTATAAACCGTTCGAAATTTATTTTATTAAGTAGTTTTATAAATCCGTTAGCAAAATTATCTTTGCTTTTTACATATTAAAAACTAATATTTCCTTTTTAGACTTCCTAACGTATATAATAATATTTAATTCGAATATAACGCTTTTTCGTATTATTAATATTTTTTTACCTATTTAAACGTACTTATATTATTTTTTAAAATAGGAATAAAACCTTTAAATATAAGCTTTAGCTTTATTAAAAAGTTTTTAATCCTAGCTGCCTTTATAACTATTATTTCTGCTTTTACGTACTTTGCTTCCGTAATATATTTAATAATAATATTCTGTAACTTCGAAATTTATGAAATAAACGTTTTAATTATAAAGAATATATAGCTTATCGTAAATTTTATTAATTTATAATTATCCGCAAAATTTATATTTATTATTCCGAATAACTTTAAATTGTTATATTTATAATATAGGTAATTTTTTTATAACTTTTGGTACCGAAAAAATATATTTGCTATACCGTTTAAGTATTTCAGCAATTTTTTAATATATTCTTAATATTTAGGTAACGGATTACTTATAAACTTTGCCCAAGTTAACGTTATAAACGTTATATTTAATTTATTAATATAATTCGAGAAGTTAAATTTTCCTATTAAGCTTATATATTTAAATTTTTTTTTTTTTTTTTGCTAGTTACGCCGTTATATCTTATAGCGTACTTTAAGTAATTCTTAACGAATAGTATAAGTTCCTTTTTTATTTCGTTTAAACCGATTAATTTTAATAATTTTTTAATGTATTGTTATTAGTTTAGCTTAATATCTTCTGTTAATAAGGAACGGATAATTTGTACGTTTAAATACTAATCCGCGTTACCTAAGTCCTTAATTGGAATATCCTTAGTAATTTTCTTGGCGATATCCTTAAGACGTTATTTATTAGAACCGAAAAGTAGGAAATTATTTACGTATAAGGCGATAACGTTTTTTGTTTTAAGGTTATAATATATCGCGTCGTCCGAAATTAACGAACGGAAACTTTGTTTTGCAAGTATTTTTCTTACTTTTTTTTGCTAAGTAACTTCGGCTTGCTTTAAACCGTATAGTAAGTTTATTAATTTGATAACTTTTTTAAAGAAAAAACTATGTATTTCCTTATTTTTTAAATACGTGTTAAAATACTTTTTTAATATCGGAAACTGTTTTATATGGATATTTTCCTTTAATTTACCGTTTAAATACGTAGTAATAAAATCTATCTGGAATATATATTACCTTAGAAGAATGGTTAACGTTATTAAGATCTTTTAGTACATTACTTTTACGGTGCTTACTACCGTTTCGTTGTAATTAATTCCTTTTCGCTATGTAAATTTTTTTACGCAGATATATATTTTGTACTTTTCTAGTTTTTTTATAAACGTATATTTCTTTCTTAATACCTATTTAGTATTAATAAGGTACCTTTAAATAATCTTGCCAAAAAGCGTAAATTTAAAAATTCCGCGCGAGAGGTTTTCCTTAATCTTTATAAAAATAACCTTAAATTACATCTTTTATTCTGGGCTTTTTATAACTTCATTTAAAATCGAGCCGTTATTTATAGCAATAAATAACTTATAAATATTAACATTTAATATATTAATTACTTGTTCGTATTCGTAAGCGTTTCGGATAACCTAATCGGTATTTCCAAAATTACTAAAACGGTTTTTATCGTTATTTAACGTTAATAGGTTAAAATAGAAAATATATAAACTACTTTCGTCTTCGCCCTCTTAGGTTAAAGTTAACTTTAGCTTTTAAATTAATTTTAAGGTTTTATTTAAGGCCTTTAAGGTATATAGCTCTAGGACAGTTTTCTTCGGACGTTCCCTTTTACGTTTAACCTGTTTAATTTCTTGGTCCGTATTGTCCTTTAAGATAACGTTATTATCCTTGTTCTTTACTTTTACGCCTTATTTTTAACGGTATCTTAAACGTTTTTATACGGGCTATGGAAGTAATCGGATAATATCTTTAGGGCTAAGGGGTTTATTTAGCTTTTCCAGATTTTCGTAAATAGTAATATACGGTATTATAAGTAATTTACCGCCCTTTAGCAGCTATATCTTGTAATTATATATCCCTTAATAACCTAATAATATTCTTTTTATTTTACGGGTTTCTAGTTTTTTTAATCTAATCCGATAATTTTTATTAATTAGAACTATATATTTGCTGCCGAGGATTCGGAAATAACCGTTATCGGGTTTATATGATTTATTCGGCTTAAATACGTTTTTAAAAAATTCGATTAATGTTATATCCTTTACCGTAAATTAGTCTGTCCTGTTAATAGTATGCGTTATTGTCTTTATTACGAAGTTTTAAAAGTATGTAAGGATTTTTATTTGCGCAGAAGTTGTACGTATCTCGTTTTATAGAAATTATATTCCTTATTTTGCAATTTCGTTTTAATACTAATTGTATGCGTTAAAAATTACCAGTTCGATATTTTTTGTAACGTAAAAGTTCTTAATTATTGTTATACCGAATTTCCTGCTGCCGTTAAAACGTAGGATTTACATTTTTTTATGTTTACCTTTTTCGTCCGGTAACAGTGCTTTTAAACGTTTTATAATTCGCGTGATATACGTGTATAGATTTTATTAAATTCCGTTTTTATTTTTAAACGAATAATATTTTTTATAACGTAATAAGTTATTTATAATAAAATTAAAGTAACTTTTATTCTCGATGTTAATAGGTTTAATTAACTTTATATCGTATTAAATAATATTTTTTATATATTTCTTTTGCTTTTAAAGGTTTGTAAATGGTATTTTTCGTATTTTTTTTTCGTTATATGCCGTATAAGAGATGTTTTTTATATCGTTAAGGTTTAAATTTATTTTTATAAATTTCTTAATGGTTTATAGTAATCGTTCGGTGCTGGGGTAATAAAGGCGGCGGTATTAAAGGATAATTTTTTTATAATTTCGTCCGTTATTAAAACCTTTCCGTTTTTAAGGGCGTTCGAAAGTACGTATCTTAAGTTATTTACTAAGTTATCGCCGTTTTCCTCACCGGATACCTCCCCCAGTACGTATTTTTATTAATAGTTCTTGTTATTTATTAAATCCGGGGCCTTAATAATAAACTCCGGCTTTCCGTAAAGTTATAAGAAAAATCCTTTCCGAAAAACGTTAATCGTTAATAACTAAGTTTTATTAAGGTTTATTAAGGCGTTATAATTTAAGTAACCTCTTTTTTTGTAAAATATCTTCCCGGAGAATATTTTCAAAAAAAAGTTGTTAATATATAACGTATACTTAATTATAATTTCGTTTCTTTTTTTATTAAGCCCTTTTAAGGGTTATTTAACGATATTAACAAAAGTAATAATTACGGGTCCTTTACCCGTTATGATTTAAATTCCCTTAGACTTAATGTTTATTATAATGTTCTTTTTAAAGTTACTAATATTGTTCGTAATATTAACGTTTGCTTCCGAATTTTAAAGTAGCTTATTTAAATTATTTCCGCAGGAGAAGTAAATGTACAGGAATATAGCGTTTCCTACAATGGTTTTTTTAAGGCGCTTACCCTTTTATAGCTTTAAACGATCAGTTACCTAAGCTTTAGTGTATTTACCCATTAAAGCTCCCCGGGTTTCAGGGCGTTCAGTTACTAAAGCTTTCTGGGCTACCTTTTAAATTATCTCATCGTACCACTGCATAAAGTCCTCTAGTTGTTATTCTTTAACGCAAGCGTTAAAAATCTTTCCGTTTAATCGGTATAAATCCTTTAGGCCGTTAAGAATAAATTGCTTTTTGTTTTTGTTGCCGTTATGGGCGTTACGAAAGTTATTATTTTAGTTGTTTTATTTATTATTGCCTTAACGTTAGCCACGTTTTCCTTTTTTTCCTTTGCCGTTTTTCTCCTTTTACGGCTTAGGGCAGTCCTTCGTTAAATATCCGTATTTTCTATAGTTAAAGCAAAGTGGCTTTCCGTTCTTGTTTTATACGGGCCTGTTATTTCGGAAGTTGTTATTATTATTGTTACCTTTTCCCTTACCTTTCTGGGCGTTATAGGATTTCCCGTTTTTTTTTCTTATTAGTACGGTTATGGAATTCGTTGTTAAAGTTGTCGATTAACTGCTGGAAGGAATAACTGGTTTATTTAAACATTGATTAAATCGTTTTGTACTAGTTATTAGCGCGGTCCTTTATAGTAATAAGGAACATGGTAATCTGTTCCTTTAATCCAAGTTTTATATTATAGCCTTTAACTTTTTATAATAGCTTTTAAAATTTCGTAATAAACTATATAGGGTCTTTTTTATTATATATAATCTTGTTAAACTTTTTCCAAAAAGACCTTTACCTAGTTTTACTTATAGTTACGTAGGTTTTTTTAAAGGTCCTTAATATTTTCGTTTTTTTCTTAATATTTATAATTAACTTTAAAAGCGCCCTTTTGCAAATTTTGGTAATGGCCTTTGCGAGGCGTAATTAATTAAATTATCTTAGCTTTATTCCGTCCTTATAGCTAATCTCTTTAAGGGTAAAAATTAGGGCGTTGTTTTAAAGCTCCTAATTAGCCCAGCCCGTTAAATGATTTTCCTTGTCCAATAAAAAGTTAAAGCGTTTTTAACGTAGCTTTATATTTTCGTTACTAAATTTCTTAAAGTTTTTCTTTTTTTTTTTAAGCAAACGTTGAATTCGTTAAAACTATTTAAGCTATTAGGGCTTAAGGAGCTGTTAAAGATATTAAAGGAACTATTACGACGGTTTTTTCGTTTTCGGAAACCTCTGGATAAGTTTAAAAATGACCCATCCCAATTGTCGGGGTCCTTACGTACTACACTTTCTTTTTTGCATAGTTTTTTTTCTTCGCTCTTTTCCCTTTTCGGGGGATTAGGTTTTTTAATAAATTATTTTTTTAATTACGTTTCGTTTTTTCTTAAGGGGTTAATTTTTTTTATATTGCTTTCGACGGCGATAAAGGTTTCTTATAAATCTCCCGTTTTTTAGACGTTTTATAAAGCGTTTTTGCAAATATTTTTATTTTGCGAATTCCGTATTACCTTTAATTAAGGCGGTTTTTGTTAAGGTACGTTCCCGAACTGGGGTATATCTAATAATTACTTTACGATATTATTTATTCGTTTTATTATATCGTTTTTTTTTATTAAAGTTTTAAATCTTTGATTTTATTTTCGACCGATTTATATTTATATTTTCGTACTTTAACGTTTTCCTTAATTTTATTTAAATTAATACCTAGAGACGTATAAAGTTTGTTTAATTTTAATTAAGGTTATTATTTTTATATAGGGGTTTTATATCGGTCTTTTAGTTATCGTTATTAAGGTAATAAGGCTTTTTCCGTAGAAATTTCGAAGGTAAATTTTTTTTCTTATTGTTACGTTTATCGTAAGCTTTTGTTTTTCCCCCTTATTATAAAATTTTTCGTTTTAAAAGTTTTTTTAATCGAAAAGAAAAGGAAATAAATCGTTATTCGTATATTTTTTGTTCCGCATAAGGACAAAGCCCTTATCGGGTGGGTTATTTTATTCGGTTGTAGGGAGTTGCCCTGGAATATATTTTTGTTGTTCGCTTGTTATCGTTAACCGCTTATTTTCTTTTAAGTTAGCTAAGCGATTTTTTTTTTAAATTTCGTATTCTTTTTATTAACTTAGCCTGCAAATAATTATTTCGTTTAACGTATTACGGTTACCAATTAACCAGAAGATGTTACCATGTTAGCAGTTATAGTAATTAAATGTAGGAATTTAATAAAGTGCGTATGGTTATTTTAGGAAAAATTAAAGAAATTTAAGGGTAATCGTTTTTATATATACGTTTAATTATATAAAGGATGGTTCCTGGACAAAGACTATTTTAGGCAGCATTTGCAGCCTAGACGCACCAGCCGCGGGCACCTGAAAGTACCAATTGCCGACAATATATTATAAAATTTATTTCGGCTTTTATTATATATTACTTTAATATTATTTTATATTTTATAATAAGGCTTTAATTAATTTCCGTTATAACAACGAAATATTGAAGTTAATTTATTTACGAATTAATTTTAATTAATTTCATTTAAGAAAAAATTTATCGTTTATCGAAAAATATAAAAAAAAGAAATTATTTTAAAAACCGATTAACTTTAAAAGGAATAAAACGAATTTTAACATATTTTTTACTTATTAATTAAAACAATATAATAAATATTTTGTCGTATTATTTAAAAAATTCGTTTATTTTAAATTTAAGATTTGTAATAACGTACTATACAAGCTTGCGAACTAAACAAATTTACAAGCCGTTTTTATCAACATTTTAACTATCTAACTTTAATCGTTAATTTTTTAATACCTATAATATAAAACGTCTTATAAAAAAATCTAAGATAAACTTAACTATCCAGGCTAAAAAACGAAACTTAAAGTTTAACTTTAAAAAATTATATTTTATATATAACGTCCTTAAATTTACTTTAAAAACCCGATATTACGGTTGATACGCCCGAATCGATATTATTTTTTATTTACGAAAATTAACGCCGATCGAAAAAAAATTTATTATCGAACGAATCCTTAATTTAAATACGTAAACGTTTTTTGTCCGGCGTTAATATATTAAAAATATAGCAAATTTATTATTTGCGTAACGTATTATAGAACGCGTCGGGGTTAATTAAATATTTAATTTTATTAAATAGCAAAAAAAATTCGAAACGCGTTTAAATCGAAAAATCGATTATTAAAAGGTATTATGTAAAAATCCAGAAATATTTCGTAAATAATTCGAATTTATTCGGATTATTATCGCAAAATATAATATTACAAAAAAAGATATTTATAATTTCGATAAAACTAGATTTTTAATAAGGTTTTTTATAATAACGGATATAATAATTATTAATATTAAAAAACGTAAAAAATTTAAATAAACTTAATAAAGGAATAAAAAATAAGTTATAATTATTTAAGTTATTAATTTCCAAAATTAAATTATACCGTTATTTATTATTATAATAAGGAAAAATTACTTTAAATTTTAATTCCGTAATAATTTATTATTAATAACCGATTAAAAAATTATATTAAATAATAATAATTAAATAACGAATAAATTAAATTTAAAATAAATTTAATATTTCGATTAATATATTCGAACGTATACGAAAAAATCGAAACGTTTTTTTATTTTCGACGGTTACAAAAATTATTATTTGATAAAATTCGAAAAATATTACGTTAATTACGATATTATTATATTTTATATATCCGCGTATTTTTCGTATAAGTTTTAATTTTTTAACGTATTTTATTTTTTTCTTTTAAAATGCGTTTATTTGTTATATATCGAAAATTTAATACGATATTATTATATTTATATCGTTAAAAAAAATTTTTTTTCCGGTTTTTACGACGTATTTAAAATTACTATAATGTTCGATAATATTAAATTCGGATTTACAAAAGTTAATTTCGTTTTATTCGATTTTAATACCGTTTTTTCCGAATTTAAAATTTTTCCAGTTATACTTATACCGACCGTTTTTCCGTTAATTTCCGCCGGTTTTATTCGTTTCCCGTTTACGAAAACTTTTAAAAATATTAAAAAAATAACAAAATAAAGACGTTATTTGCAAAAAAAAAAATTAAAAATTACCAGGGTAACTTGTTAACAAAAATCGTTAAATCGGCGAATCTTTTAATAAAAAATAACTTGTTATTTTTATACGAAATTATTTTTTTTCGAAAAAAAGTTACCTAATTACGCGAAACGAACCATATTTTAAGCAAACGTCGAAAAACCAAAAATAAACGTTTTTAAAAAAAAAGGATATTTACTATATAAGAAAAATAAGTTTTTCTGGCCGAAAAAGAAAAAGGTAATAAAAAAATGCAATTAATATCCGTTAAAAGTAATCGTTACAAAAAAGTTAAAACGAAAAAACGGAAGTATGGCGTTTACAGCAAGCCCGGACATAATGCGCGTACTTATAAAAAAACTATAAAAACGTCTAGCGAAAAAAAATCCGATTAATTTTAATTAATTTAATATATTATAATTAATTAATTCGAATTTGTTATTAAAAAATGCCAAAAAACGGCTCGCGAACTTATTTAATTCGTAAGCTTATGTAATACATTATATATTTTTAATTTATAAAATAACGATTTAAAATAACGGAATATATATAGGGAACAGTATCGTCCTAATTAAAGGATACGGAAAAGTAAATATATTATTTTAAAGTTTTAAGGGTTTAAAAGCGTTACGTTTATATGACGTATTTTATTATAAAAATTTTGTATATAACTTAGTATTTTTCCGGTAACTTTTAAAAAAAAGTATTAATAAAATAACCGAAAAATTAATAACTTTATTTAAAATAAATATAATTTAATAATTATTACGTTATGGAATAAATTTAATTAATTTTTTATTGAAAATATTAACGATATAGTTATTTACGTAATTTTTATAATTTATAAATGAAACGTTAATTAATAAGTAACGAAATTATTCCAGACCGATAATAGTATTATATAATATTTAAAATTAAGTTATTTAAAGGCCGAAATAATCGTTTAGTTATAATCTTATACGAAGAAAATCAGTTTAAAAAGTTTTATAATAATCGAATATTAAGTATATAATAAGGCGAAAATTAGGAGGTAAATATACCGCAAACTAAAGGAATAAGTTTCTCGATTAAGATAAAACATTACGATCGATTTTATAAATATTGAAAAGAAATTTAAAAAATATAAATATATTATATTTATTACCGATAAGTACTTAGGCTTTATTTAAGATATATATTTTAAAAATACAAAGTAAAATATATTAATTACCGCGTTTTAATATTTTTTAAAAATCCTAAAAACTTAGAATAAGGTTTTTCTATAAGTAATCGAATATAATAACGAAATTTTAAAAAATTACTAGTTTCGAAATATATCACAGTCGCCATTTTTTAATATTAAACTTGAGCCTTTATTACGTATACCTAGGCCTAGAACGGGGGTACAAAACGTTTAAGGAATATAATTAAAAAAAAACGATTGCGATACGAAATAGTATTAAATTACCTTTATTTTTAATCGTATATATTTTTAAAATAATAATGTATTTATATAATTATACTTTTAAATACGTACTTTTCTAATAAAGCTTGTACGAAATTTATTACATTTACTTAATATATAAAAATAATATTATAATATTTAATCAAAAACCTTAAAAAACTTATTTATAAATATACGGCTATATAACTTACGTTATAATAATTACCGTTATAAAGAAAAAACGGAAATTTTAAAAATTAAATCCTAAAATATAGATTAATCTTTTTTATCAGTTACCGATTTACGAATATTTACAAAATCTGGAACCCGTTAATTAATAAAGCTATCATTATTCGAAACGTATAATTTAACGAAAAGGCCATTTTTTTAATTAATATCCAAAATTTAAAAACCAATTTTTTTTACGTTATAAAAAATAAGTTATAGAACCTATTAAGACAAGTAAAGTTACTTAATTAAGCCTAAAGTTATTTATATATATATATTTTAAAAAAAACGAAAACCAAAGCGGGATAAAATAGTTACCGGTTAGATAAAAAGGATAATTTTAAAATGGTACAGGCGTTAAAAACGTACGAAATAAAGAAAAATAATTTTATTCGTATAGAATTAATTACTTTTATATAACCGTTATATTCGAACTATTGCCGTCCTTTAAACTATTACCGTTATTCATGTTTACTTTAATAATTATTACGATTAATAGGTTAACGGAAAGAAAAAAATAGTTTTAAATTTTTATTAAGTTATTTAACCTAATATAACGGTAAAAAACAAAGGTACTTTACGAGTTATAAACGTAAATTCCCTATATATTCCGTACTAAGGTAATATTATTCACAATAATACAAGGTATAAAAAACTGGTTTTAATATAAAACGGCTGGCTTATTTTATAAATATAATTAATAACCGGCCGGTAAATTACGGAAATTTAAGGAAATCAATTACTTAACATATACGTTACCTTAATTAAAAAAGTTTTAATACTTTATTATATAAAAAATGCGATTTTGGGAAATAATTAATTAATATTTAATTAAAGGGAAATAAAGTTTAAAATATATATAGATATACGTTTATAAATTTAATAAATATAACTAATTACAAAAATATAAAATACATCTTATCGTATAAGGCGATTAACAGCTAAAGAACGTTTATAAGAATATATATATATATATCTATTTTAACTGAAAAGGTATTAAAAACCCTAATCGTTATTATAAATAAATTCAACTTGAAACCTAAATAATATAACGTTATTAACATTTTCGTTAATACAAATTTACTTTATAAAATATATATAAAAACGCCCTTAGAATATCTTTAACGTAAAAAAACCTTTTTAATTTAAAAAGTTTTATATAATTTAAGAGAATCGCCGTTACTATAGTAAAAGAACTTTACAGGAATATTTAAAAAATTAAAACTTAGCCCCCTTTTTTATAAACCTTATTATTTTATTCGTTAAAAGATATTTATTTATTTTTTCGTAAACGATATCGTTATAATATATCGCAAAGAAAATTAAGACCTTGTCGATTAATTAATTTAATAAATTCGAAAACGGTATATCTTTATATAAACTAAGAATTTATAATAATTCCTTAATAATAAAATAAATTAAAACAAATTTTACAAAAAAATTAAGTATCTTAATTTAACTTTATGATTAAACGAATTAATTTAATTTTAAAAAAAAGTTTAAATAATTTTTTAAATACGTTAATAACGAATATTATATTATTACCGAATTTTAATTTAGCTTATTTAGGTTTTATTAATAAATACTAAAAAAAATTAATTCCATTTTATATATAATAATTAATACGTAACCTAATATATCCTGTACCGTATCTCGATTTACCCGTTTTAATCTAAATCTTAACGACGTATATTATAAAGCTGTTAATCGAATTATATTATACTTAATCGGGATTAAAATATTAACGTTATAATTCGGAAACGAAAATTTATTAAATATTTAAAACGACGCTTTTTTCGCAAATAATATAATCCATCGAAAAAGTTCTTCAGCTTAGGTTATAAAGCTATTTGAAAAAGTAATAAAATAACGGGTAAATAAATAAAACATAATAATTATTTTTATAACCGAAACGGAATTACTATTTTTTATGTAGCTTATAAAAAAAGTTTTATTTATCTTTCGATTATTTAAAATGCTAAAAATTACCTTAAATATTAAACTGTTAAATATATATAAGGTCGTTAAGTTCAAGCCGTATTATCTAGGCTAAGCTAAAGATACGAAATAATTATATTAATAATTAATACGATAAATACTTTACTTAATATTTTCGAATACGACCAGTATTAATAGTTTTTACGATAACAATAAATTATACCTCGGTCGCAAAAAGCCTTATTCCGAAACCGATTACGTAATACCGATAAGTTTCGACTCTGATAAACCTTATACCCTTTAATTCTTTAATCCAATAGGCCTTATATAAAGTGCTTTATAAATAATAACTTAAAAGATATTAAGCTTTTCGCGGTAAAACTTAAATCCGTATAAAATAGCTATTTTGCAACTTTTCGTTAATCTCACGATTAGAAATGTTAGATATCAGCCAGGAAAAAAGGCTAGAAATTCCAAACCAGCTACCTTTTTTATCCTTGATTAATTTTAAAACTTTTTAAACCCCTATTAATTAAAATAACTAAGACATGCCAGCTAAATCCGAATATAAAATTCTAATATTCCGTACCTCCGAAATCTCGACGGAAACGGTTTCGATTAAATTACCCGATTTAAATAAAATAATCGGCCGAATAAAATATATCGATATCTTTATTAATATTAATAACTTTTCCGAAAGAAATCGGATTTTATTTTTAATTTTCGAATATAATTTAATTTAAAACGGCAGAAATAATCGATTTTTACCTAAATTTATATTAAAAAATATCCGGTTTATAAAAAAATTATTAGTAAAACTAAAAAATAATAATATTAAGTTTAAAAACGTCGAAGTTCAACTTTTAAATCGATACAAAAAAAATTACAAACGATAATTTATTCGGCTAATCCGAATTACGAAAACCGTCCAGAATTCCGTTAAGAATGGTCGTCGATAGGGGTATAACTAAGCAGTTTAAAATTACTTTAAAATAAAACGCCTGTAAAAAGGTTAGCGTTTAATAAAGCTTAGCAATTAATAATATAATTTATCCATTTATTCAATTTAGTTCTCCGGTTACGGCTCCTTTAAAGAGAAACCGTTAAATATATAATACGATAATTAATAAATAATATAGTTTATTAACGCGACGTTATCTTATTACAAACAAAATTACGGTACGTAAATATATATAATTATTAGTTACGAAAAACCGTAAAAAAGGATTTAATTAGAATAAATTATACGTTTATAAACGATATATTATCTAATAAACTAATTAAAGCCTTATTACGCGAATTTTTTAAATACTTTAAAAAATAGCTAAAACTGGTAAATATTACGAAAACTTTCGAACGGTAAAAGAATACCTTATAAATAATTTCCAAAAAAAGTATTAATTAATTAAAAAAATTTAATCGCCGGAAAAAAGATTAAATAGAAAATTATGACTTTATAAAGTAATAATACGTAACGATTAACGCCATAAATATTTTAAGGCGTTAAAGGGGTATATTGGCTAGTAGGAGGTGCTAAGCGTACCCTATATACGGAAAGGCTCCTTTTAATCGGAAAATATATATTCCGTTACTAAGCTATATAAACACTATACGCGTACGAGAAATATACGCAAGTTAACCTAATATAATAACATAACTAATATCCCTTATATCTAATATAACCCCCCTATTAACGAGCTACCCTATTAACGGACCGCCATTTCTTATACAAAATCCATTAAATTACATATTTATAATTAATTAATAAAAATAAATCTGAAAAAAGATTAACGGATTAATTATTAAGAGCTATACATATGGCCGTATAAAAAATATTATTTAAAAATATTAATATTTTTATTACGAAATTAAGAATTTATGTTAGAAAAATTAAACGTTAATATTTTCCCCTAGAATTAGTATGAGAAATTATTAAGATTTAACCTTTAGGTTGATTTTAAATAATTACGTAATTAAAAAGAATAAATTTTGAAAATAAATTTTAAAAATAACTGTGCTAATATTTTAATATATATATAAAATTTAGATTATATATTCTAAGTATTCGTTGCGTAATTAAGGTGTTAAAAATATTTTTTTTTCTATATAAAGTTTTTTCCACTTTTCGCTAATATATTATATTTCGCTATATAATAAATATATATATGAAAATCATAAATCGTACTTATAATATATATATTTATTTAATTAGCTATTAAATTTTGTTTTTATATACTTATTACTAAAAGAGATATGGATTGTTTTCTTTATTAATTTAAATAGGCGAAAAATATATAGTACGGAATTTTACCGAATATATATAAATTTAAAAAGTTATGAAATAATTATAATTTTTTTATTTTCGTTATATAAATAGTTTAAAACTAGTTATAATTTCGAAAACGACGTATTTTTTTCTAAATTTTATTCGAATTTTAAAGAGCTGTTAAAAATATAGTAATTTTGACGATTTGTATAGGAAAATGGCGGTGCGTTAGGGGGGTAGCTTGTTGATGGGGTGGCCGACTTAACCTATATATCAATATTTTAACGCGCAAAGAAGGTACGAAAATGAAGGTAGGGTTAAATGTATAACTCGACGAAGGCGTTATTTTAATATATTATATATTTCAACGCTTATAAAAGGTATAAACTTATAACTAAATCACGATATTCCTTTCGTTAAATATTATATTTTAACTCGGTAATACCTTTTTTAAATTATAATATACGTTTTAATATATGTAAATATCTATATATTATCTTTAACATAATTTATTAATAAATTAAGATTAAAGGTTATTAATATAATTATAAAACCGTATATAATATTCAAATATAATTTTTAAGAAGAATTATAGTATTTTTTTTATAAAAATTTAACATATTTAATAATCCATTTTAATATAAAATCTATGTCGATTTCGAAATTATTTTAGTAAAGCTTAATAAGTTTTATAACTTATTATAATTGTTTTAATTTATCGTTAGTTTTTACTAGTTTATAACTAGTTAAATTTATTTTTTAATTTTTAAAAGTTTTTATTAATAATTTAACGTATATAAAGATACGAATATATAATTAATTCAACGACATAACTCTTATCGAACAGAATATGTAAATATTAATATATAACTTGATATATTATTAACCGAATGCGTTTAAAAAGAGATGTCTACTGCTAAGCTAATTTGTAGGGCGCGACACTTTAATTCGAATCGACAGTAGTATTCCCCTTAAGTCTTGGCCTTTATAATTTCTCCGGCGGGCGTTCGAGCAGACTCGTAATATTAATACGATCGTTTTAACTTTAATATACTTTTATTTTTTTAAATTATTTCACCGCGTTTAATAATATAGTAAACTCGTATTTCTTCTACTTTATAATATAACTAATATTAATTTTAATAATTAAGCAGGTAATAATTAACGATTCCAATAAGTTATTAAACGTATTATTAAATTCAAAAAATTAACGTGTATTATATTAATATACTTATATTTTTTAATTTATAATTTTCTCTAAATCCTTTATCGAATTTTCGTAACTATATTTTTTTAATAATTTATTTAAGTTGAAGCTAAATTATTAGTTCGGTAATAACTTATAATAATTTTTTTAAAAATATTTTAAGCTTAAACATAAGATTAAATACTATTCGGGGTATTTAGCTATATATATATATATATATATATGTAACAGCATATAGCTGATCTATTTATTAAGTATATACTGTGGGCAATTGTGTTGCATTCTTTAGGCTGTGGTTCCTAGGTCTAGTTCTAGGTTTCCAACTGGGGGGGAGAGCAGCTAGATATAGCTTCAGCTCCTTTGCCCTTGCAATCCTAGGGCCATAAATCAAAGCCCTTTTGATCCTTTCAACGCTCCAATAATAAATCATCACATCTGCCGACATATACATAATTAGTTTTATATAAACGCGACCGGGGAGCATCCTTTAAATACCGTCCTTTCTTGGCTAAGGACCGGAAAAACGTAATACGGGTCGTAAGAACACGGTAAATAACGATAATTACGTATACGATTTATTTAATTAGTTAGTTCCCAGAGCTCCTAACCGTTCCAGTTATTGCCGATACAGTGGCGGAGCCGAAGCTTTAATTGGTTAAGTTTTTTAGGCTGGCGCTATTTAGAGAAACCGGCGTCTTAAGCTGGATTCGAACTAACTGTTTTTTGCGCCTAACCGTAATAAAGTATTTAAGCTTATCGTAATTGAAAAAGATACTTAGGTTTGTAACTACTGAGCTATTTAAACGTTTTAAGCCTAAATAAGGGCGTTTTTAATATTATATATAAGGTCGTTAGAATTAAGCCGTATTATCTAAGCTAAATTAAAGATACGAAATAATTATACCAATAATTAATACGATAAATATTTTACTTAATATTTTCGAATATAGCAATTATTAATGGTTTTTATAGTAATAATAAATTAGATTTCGGTTGCGAAAAGCCTTATCCCGAAGCCGATTATTACGTAATATTAACAAACTTCGACCTTAATAAACCTTATGCCCTAGTTTAACAGGGGGAATCTTAAATAATAACTTAAAAGATATTAAGCTTTTTACGGTAAATCTTAAGTCCGTATAAGATAACTACTTTACAACCCTTCGCCAGTTTTACGATGGCCACCTTTTTTAACCCTTATTAATTAAAGTAATTAAAACATACCGGCTAAGTCCGAATATAAAATTCTAATATTTTATATTTTTAAAATCTTAACGGTAACGGTTTCGATTAAATTACCCGATTTAAATAAAATATATCGATATTTTTATCGATATTAATAATTTTTCCAAAATAATTCGGGTTTTATTTTTAATTTTCGAATACGATTTAATTTAAAACTGTAAAAATAGTCGATTTTTATATAAATTTATATTAAAAAATATCCGACTTAGAAAAAAATTATTAGTAAAATTAAAAAATAATAATAACGGGTTTAAATACGTAGAAATTTAATTTTTAAATAGATATAATAAAAAACTACGAACGATAATTTATCCGGTTATTGCGGATTACGAAAACCGTCTAGAATTTTATTAAGAATAATCGTCGATAGGGATATAATTAGGCAGTTTATAAAAAAATTAAGGTTTGGTAAAATTTAGCAACCGATAATATAATTTATTTATTTATTTAATTTAATTTTACGGTTACGTCTTCTTTAAGGAGATTTAATATTATATAATATTATTTTATTTAAAACCTTTAAATGAAAATAGAAATTTATTTTGTAAAGCATTTTTAATTAACTAATTTCGATAATAATAACTTTTAAACTGAAAATTTTACTTTAAAACATTTATTTTCGCTTATAAATATAACTTTACTTTATAATTACTTTTATTTTCCGGAATTATAAAGTTTGGTTTTTCGACTCGTATAAAGGTTATTATTTTAATCGTTATTTAATATATTATATAACGGGCTAACGTTCGATTTATTTTATTTAAGTAAATTCGTTCTTTATTTATTTTAATATTTATCGTCGGTTCCGAAATTCTTATAATTATTAACTTGTTAGAACTACTTATAAATAACTAAGTTAATATATATTTTAATAAATAACGTCTTATATAAGCTTACTAGATATATAAGTTTACCGGATAAATTTTAATACAATCGAACTACTTAATTTTAAATATTAATTTCTTATCGTTAATAATATAAACCGGATTTTAAAAAAGTAAGAATAAACCTAGCAGTTTAAGTTAAAAAACGAAATCTAAAACTTAGTTATACGATATTTAGTTTTATATATAAAATCTCTTAGTTTACTTTATATAAACTATATATCGGGGAACTTCGAAGTTCTTAAGCCCTTTGCCGCCTATATCTAGCTTTTCTAACAGTTCCTCTATACGGTCGATGTTTTCTACCATAAGGTCGTCCAACTTTTGATTGCTTTTGCTTATATAAATCAAATTATATCTAAGTATTAAAAGCAGAATCCGATCTTTTTGGGGGAAATCGGTTAAATCGACGGAAGTATCGATATCTTTAATTCGTCCTAAAGTTTTATTAAACTTAAAAACCTTGAAAAAAACGTTTTCCGTATAGATTTTACAATTACGAAATACCGGTATTTGTAATGGAAATTGCCCGGCATATTTTAGGTATTTTAATTAATAGGGATTCGAAAAGGTATCGTAAAATCGATCGAAATTAAAGTTGTAGGACTGGTAAAGGGTCGTAAAGCAGCTATTTTATACGGACTTAAAGTTTACTGCAAAAAGCTTAATATCTTTTAAATTATTGTATTCCAGGAAATGCCCTTTGCCGAATTAGCCAAAAGGTATAAAATTTATTAAAGTCGAAGTTTATCGGTATTATGCGATAATCGGTTTCGGGATAAGGTTTTTCGTAACCGAAACGTATAATTTATTATTACCGTAAAAACTATTAATAGTTACCGTATTCGAAAATACTAGGTAAAGTATTTATCGTATTAATTATTAGTATAATTATTTTGTATCTTTGGCTTAGCCTGGATAATACGGCTTGAACCTAACAACCTTATATAAACTATATATCGGTAAATCTTTTAAAGCGGATATTATTTTAAATTCGCGAAAATTAAAGCCAATCGAAAAGAAAACGATTATTAATCGAATCCTAAATCTAGATGCTTAAACGTTTCTTATCTAGCTTTAACATATTAAAAATATAGCTAATATATTATTTACATAACGCGTTACGAAACGCGTAGAAGTTAACTAGGTGTCGAACTTTATTAAACGGCAAAAAAAACTTAATACGTATTTATACCGAAAACCCGATTATTAAAAGGTATTGTATGAAAGCCTAGAAAGATTCCGTTAATAATTCGAACTTATTCCAATTATTATCGCAAAATAAGATATTATAAAAAAAGCATATTTATAATTTCGACGAAACGAGTTTTATAATAAGGTTTCTTATAATATCGGGTATAATTATAACAATTAAAAAATTAAATAAAATTAAATAAACGCAATAAGAAAATCGGAAATAAGTTACAATTATACAAGCTATTACTTATTACGGACTTAAAAGTTTAAAAAGGGAAAAAGTCCGTTTTTAGTTTTAAAAACCTATGTCGGGTAAAGTTCGGAATTACGGCTTAACCATTTTCTTAATCTACTTAATTTGAATAATCTAATTAAATGATTTAAGTTATATAAATCTACGACATACTTACTAATAAGAAAATAAATATATATATAAAATTAATTCCTAAATAGAAAATTACTGACTTTATCTCGTTTCTTAACTATTAATTTAAACCTTTAAATAAAGATATCGTTCGTTTCTTATAAAAACACTTAATATATATCTTTAACAAATAAACTGCTAAATTATTCCTCTTTTTATTAATTCCTATAAATTAAAACCTTATTTCGGATACTATTTATATCACTAACTAAATATATAACATATTCGTTATATTTTAATAATTTCTTAAATAATAACTAACGAATAAATTATAGCTATAGTAAATATAAACTTTCTTATACTTAATAAAGACAATATTACAAAACGACGTTTAGAAAACAAATAATGTCAGCTAGCAGGGGGTGCTAAACGCACCCCATATACGGAAAGGCTCCCTCTAATCGGAAAATATATGTTCCGTTACTAGGCTACACAAAAGCTGTACGCGTACGAAAAACATACGCAAGTTAACCTAATACAACAATACAACTGATATCCCCTATATCTAATAATTAAGAGTTTTATTCGCTCAATTCGCGTTATTATCAATTAATCAGCTATTACTAAAACGATATAGGTTGTATATTAATAGTAACTATTAATATATTTTATTAATCGTAATAATAACGGTATCGTTAACGTTTTCCGTTATTTATAACGGACCTAAGAACTGGGACCGCTTTAAGGGCGAATTCTAGGCTAAAGCGTACGTTTTCGATATATGGGATTATATCGATTTTGATTAATTATTTCCGTAACCTATTAGATTAACAGAACTTGATATAACTTCGTATCCAAAATAACGAATCTGTTATACAATACGAATTAATATCTTAAGCGGCTTTTTAATTACATCTATATCTTCCGGAAAAACTTACGAAAAAATCGATCATATTAATTACCTAACAAATACCTTTAAAATAACGACCGAAAGCAAATAAGCCTATAATCAGAACTTTACGGCATATACTTATAAAAATCGCAAATACGATATTTTCCGAAAAAGCAATAACAACTTTATAAAATAGGTCCTAAAGTTAATATTTCCAGCAATTAAGGAGATAAGCTTTTTTTTAGGAAAAAATTTACGGAAGTAATACGTTAAGTTAACTAAATCCGGTAAGGTGTATAATAATAGGTTTTTAATTAATATTTAACAAAAGTACTGTAAAAAGCTAAAGTAAACTTCGAAGTTAACAAAAAAACTAAACAAATAAATCGTAAGGTGGTAAAAGATTATGGCCTAAAGATAGTAATATAAGGTCCTAAAGACAAAGATAACGATCGTATAAATTAACGACTTATATATAATATTGGTACCTATTGTAGGGACTTAAACGATTACGTTTTAGATAGTAAAAAAAGCCGAAATTAATAACGGTACGATTAATTATTAAAAAATAACGGCTAACTTTCTAAATTACTAAACCATAACTTATTTATAACCTATATCAAAAAATATTAAGGTAACGTTTCCAACTTTTTACAGAATACCCGCAAACCCCTTTAATTAGGATAATTTTGATTAAAAAAAAATTAAGGATAATTTTTAATCGTAAGGAAGGACTTTAAGGCGTAAATTAAAATGAGGAAATCATGGAAATTTTTATTCGGACCGAAACGGTAGTAAGTAAAAGCGTTAAAAATTGGATATATAGGGAATCCATTATAAAACGTATTTAAATTCCTTCCATAAACTTTCTTAATGCTATTACGTATTTTTTAGTAAAACCCCGGCAGATTTCCGTTTTAACGACAGAATAATAATATACGTTTAAGGCCGGATATTCTTTAATTAGTTTCTAAAAAAAAAAATTAACCGCTTATCGAAAGGTATGGAAAGGATAATTACCTAGGAAATAAATTAATTCCTAAAAGGAATAAAACAGGTTTTAGCATGTTTCTTAATTTTTAATTAACGTAATACGATAAACGTCACGTTTTACCCTTTAAAAAATTTATCCATTTTGGACTTAGGGTTTACGATATATATCTTTAATTTTATTAATAGGTTTTTAAATTTTAGATAAACCGTATAAGGTAACGGGGTATACGTGGGTAATAGCTTCGTTTCGATTAAAGGATACAGAAAAGTTAACGTAATATTTCGAAACCCTAGTAATACGAAAACGTTACGTTTATACGATATAGCTTATTACGAAAGCTTTGTATGTAATCTGGTATTTTTTTAGCAGTTCCGAAAAAAAAGGTATTAATAGGATAACCGAAAAACTAACAATTTTATCCGAGATAAATATAATTAAGTAGTTATTACGTTAATAGATAAGTTTGATTAATTTGTTATCGAAAATATTAGCGTAATAATTATTTATGTAATTTTTGTAATTTACAAACGTAGCGTTAATTCGTATATAATGAGATTATTACGGACCGGTAACGGTACTATATAATACCTGAGATTAGGATATTTTAGGCCCGAAATAATCGCCTAGTTGTAGTTTTATATAAAAGGAATACGCTTAAAAAGTTTTATAACAATTAAATGCTAAGTATGTAATAAAGCGAAGGCTAGGAAGCAAATACGCCGCGAACTAAAGGAAAAAGCTTTCCGATTAAGATAAAAAATCGCTATCGACTTTACAGATTTTAAAGAAGACCCTGAAAGATATAGATACGTTATGTTTACAACTGATAGGTACTTAAGTTTTATCTAAGATATTTATTTTAAAAACCGAAAGCAGGATATATTAATCATAACGTTTAAATATTTCCTAGGAATTTTAAAAAACCAGGATAAGGTTTTTTTATAAGTAATCGAATGCAATAACGAAATCTTAAAAAATTACTAACTTCGAAATATATTACAATCGCCTCCTTTAAATATTAAACTTAAACCCTTAATACCGTATACCTAAGCCCAGAACGGGGATGTAAAACGTTTAAAAAATATAATTAAGGAGAAAACGACTGCGATACGAAATGGCATTAAATTACCTTCGTTCCTAATCGTATATATTTTTAAAACAGCAATATACCTATATAACCGTACCCTTAAATACGTACTCTTTTAATAAAACCTATATAAGGTTTATTATATTTACCTGGCGTATAAAAACGGTATTACAATATTTAATCGGAAATCTTAATAAGCCCATTTGCAAATATATAGCTATATAACCTATGTTATAATAACTACAGCCATAAAGAAAAAACAGAGATTTTAAAAGTTAAATCTTAAAATATAGATTGGTTTTTTAATCGGTTACCGATTTACAAATATTTACGAGATCTAAAATCTGCTAATTAACAAAGTTGTTACTATTCGAAATATACAATTTAACGAAAAGGCTATTTTTTCAGGTAATATCAAAGATTTAAAAAACGACCTTTTATACGTAACAAAAAAAAAGTTATAAAAGTTACTTTAACAAATAAAAATACCTAATCAAAATAATAACTATCTAATTCACATACAAAAAAAGGATAAAAACCTAAACGGAACAATTTAATTACCGGCTAAACAGAAAAAATAATTCCAAAAAAGTACCAGTATAAAAAACGTACGGAATAAGGAAAAACAAACTTATTTACAAAAGATTAATTACTTTTATACGACCGTTATATTCGAACCATTTCCGTCCCCTAAATTATTATTATTACCAGCGTTTACTTTAATAACTGTTACGATTATTACGCCAACGGAAAAAATAAAAGTAACCCTAGGTTCCCCTTATACTATTTAACCTAAAGTGACGGTAAAAAACGAAAGTATTTTACGGGTAATAAACGTAAGCCCCCCATATATTCCGTACCAAAAAAATATTATCCGAAACGAATATAAAATATGGGAAGCCGTATTTAATATAAGACATTTAACCCTTTCTATAAATACGTACGATAACCGGCCGGTAAATTACGGAAGTTTAAAAAAATTAATTACCCGAAATACGCACCACCCTAATCGGAAAAATAATAATACTTTAATATACAAAAAGGTATTAAAATCGCAAAACTAAATGCATAAACGTAATTTACCGCTACCGCCGCGAAGTTATAAAAAGCTAAGTACATACCCGTTAAAGGAAATATTTCGTAAAACCGAAAAGGTTCACTTATAAAGTCACAAAGAAATACGATCCTAAAAAATAATTAATTAGTTTTCTGCTAAAGGGAAATAGGTTCTAAAATACATGTAAATATACGTTTACAAGTTTAACAAACATAACTAATTACAAAAATACAAAGTACGTCTCGTTGTATAAAATGATTAATAGCTAAAAAACGTATATAACAATATATACGCATCCATTTTAGCTGGAAAGTTATTTAAAACGTTAATCGTTACGGCGGCTAAGTTCGACTTAGAGCTTAAACAATATAACGCTATTAACGCCTTCGTTAACGCCAACCTACCCTACGAAATATACATAAAAATACCCCTAAAGTACCCCTAACGTAAGAAAACGCTCCTGATTAGAAAGGTTTTATACAGCTTAAGGAAATCGCCGTTATTATGGCAAAAAAACTTCACCGGGACGTTTAAAAAATTGGAACTAAACCCCGTTCCTTATAAACCTTATTATTTCACTTATCAAGAGGTACTTATCTTTTTCTTTATAGACGATATCGTTACTATATATCGCAAGGAAAACTAAGACCTTATTAATTAATTAATTTAGCAGATACGGGAACGGTATACCCTTACAGGGGATAAGGACCTATAATAGTTCCTTGGCATCAAAGTAATTAAAGACAAACTTAATAAGAAAATCTAGTTATCCTAATCCGACTTTATAAATAAGCTAGTTAACTTAATCCTTAAAGAAAGCCTAAATAACTTCCTAGAAACGCTTATAACTAACGTTAAACTATTGCCAAATCCTAATTTAACCCATTTAAACTTTATTAACAGATACTAAAAAAAGATCGGTTCCATCCTTTACGTAACGATTAATACGCGACTAAATATATCCTTTACCGTATCCCGACTTGCCCGTTTTAACCTAAACCTTAACAACACATATTATAAAGCTGCTAATCGAGTTGTATTATACCTAATCGGGACCAAAACGTTAACGTTATAATTCGAAAACGAAAATTCGTTAAATACCTAAAACGACACTTTTTTCGTAAATAATACGATCAATCGAAAAAGTTCCCAAGCTTACGTTATAAAGTTATTTAAAAAAATAATAAAATAGCAAGCGAACAAGCAAAATACAATAATTACTTTTACAACAAAAACGGAATTATTATCCTTTACGCAGGCTGCAAAAAAAGCCTTATTTAACTTTCAACTAATTAAAAAGCTGGAAGTTACCCTGGATACTGGACTGCTAAACATATAATACGACAATTAACAGATTATACGGTTTATTAACGCCGACGTCGCCCTGTTACAAACGAAACTACGGCACGTAAATATACATAACTACTAGCTACGAAAAGCCGCAAAGAGGGATTTAATCAGAGTGGATTATACGCCTACAGGCGATATGCTAACTGATAAACTGATTAAAACCCTGTTACGCGAACCGTTTAAGCATTTTAAAAAGCAGCTAGGGCTAGTAGATATTACGGAAACCCTTGAACAGCGAAGGAACACCCTGTAAGTAATTTTAAAGAAGAAATTAACTAATTAAAAAGATTTAATCGCCGGAGGAGAGGTTAAATAGAAAGCTGTGGCTTTAGGAAGTGATGATATATAACGATTAACGCCATAAATACTTCAGGGCGTTAAGGGGGTATGTTAGCTAACAAGGGATGCTAAACGCACCCCATATACGGAAAGGCTCCCTCTAATCGGAAGATATATATTCCGTTACTAGGTTATACAAAAGCTGTACGCGTACGAGAAATATACGCAAGTTAGCCTAATATAACAACATAACTAATGTCCCCTATATCTAACAGATAACATATCCGATCCCTGTTACTAGCCAGTAAAGGATTAGTAACTAGATTAAACGATCTACTCCCTATTAAAAAGGGTCTCTAGCTAATCGACAATATAGCACCCTTTACTACTCGATCTTAAGGAGGTCCTTCTTCCTCCTAGTTCCAGCAATAACCCATTTCTGCGAAGGATACTATTAAAGTTTAAGAATCCGAAGCAGAGAAAGAGGAAGAATATCTAACCAAAAGTTAGAAGGGTAAGGAGAGAGAGCTTACAATTAACGAAAAGTTGTACATCTTGATAATAGAACTCCGAGCCCTGAAGAAGGAAAACGCCAGACTCGCTTAGCAGTAACAATCCTCGACACTACTATTATTTGATGCGAACCAGTTTCGCGAAAACACTATTCCACCTCCCGCCAACCATGGAATACCTAATACCAAAGGTTATAAACTAACTCCCCTTAAGCCCTACGATAAATTTACGGATCTAAAGAAATTTCTAATTTAAGCTAAGCTTTATCTTAAATTTTATAAAAACTCCTTGACGAAAAACAATAAAAGGTAATAACTATATCCCAGTTATTAATTAAAAAAGGGTTTACGTAATTTAAACCTATTATAAAAAATGATTTAAAAAGTTATCCCGATAGGTTTTAGGACTTTATTAATTATATTTTCAATAAGTACGAAAATTTCTCAAAACGAATTTAAACCTGGTTTAAAAATCCGCATATAAAATAATACGTTACTAAATAATTTTATCTCTTTTAATGAACTGAGTTAATTATCGAATATATAGCGGAACTTAACGGTTTAATATTAAGCTTAAACCTGCTAGAAAATATATTATTTCATTTATTTTATAACGTCTAAAATCTTAGATTTAAAATGAACTATTTATAATATCTAAAATTAAATCTTTAATAAAATATACCGATAAAGCTATTATTATAAACCGACGGATTTTTAACCGGTTTATCGAACAAAAAAGAATTATCAGAGAAAATAATATTAAAGATTCCGGCAACCGAATTAAAAAGGATAAAGGTAGATTTTTTTTAAAAAGAAATACCGTTTCGAAAAAGCTTAAGAAAAACAAATTAAATATAAAGTATTTTAATTATAATAAAAAGTGATATCTTAAAAAAGAATATTACTTCTTTACTAAGACAAATTTTAAAAAAAGAGGGATTTTTTAAACTTAAAAAATAATTAAAATAGTAAAATAAAAATTAAATAACAAGATAAAAAAAGAAAATTAATCCGATTCTTTTCTAATTAGAATTTCTTATAACTACGATTATTTAAATTTAAGACGATATTTTAAAATACGAGAACTTTTCTATTTATTAAAAGGTTAAAGTTAAGGCTTATAAGTATTATTTAAAATATACGGCTTTTAAAACAGTTATAAAATTAAAATAGCTTTATTATTTTAATATATAAAGATATAAACTATATAAAAAAAGGATTAATTTCTATAAAATATTAACAAATATAATTTACTTTAACTTTTTACCGGTTATAATACTAGTTATCCGACATATCGCAAAACTAAGGAAAATAATAACTTTTAACTCTGGTAAAACGAAAAAACCTTTATCGAACTAAATAATAAATATCGATATATCGAGATTTCTAAATTATTAAAATATTTTAAATTAAACTATTTATATTTTAAATCGGAATAAATTAAAAAGGTTAAAACGTATAAATTCTTATATTACGTTTTTAATATTTTTTACTAAATATAAGCTTTTAACTAGAGGAATCTTCTTTTTAGAAATTCTCGTTTTTAACTTTACAATTCGAAGAATATAAAACTAAGTATAATACTATAAAAAAGCAGATATCTTCGAATATTAACTTAATAGAAAAAGTAATATAAATATATAAATAATTATTATACTAAGTATATTATTAATAAGGCTTTAGAATAAAAACACCTTTTTATATCTAAATTATATTAATTAGAAATAATAAAAAATTCGAAATTAAGCTAATAAAAAAACCTTATTTATTAAGACCTTATATAAAGCAGGTAAAAAGATACGTAACTAAATTAAGATTCTTTTGTAATACGAAAATAAAGTATTTAAAATTATAATCGATTTCGAAGTAAAAAGTAATTTTATTTTTCTTATAATAATAAAAAGAAATCAAGTTTTTTAAAATATAAATGAAAATTTTATGAATTATATATATTAGATAAAAACTTATTTAACTTAATTAAATAATGCGGAAATATTTTTAAAATTATCAACGAAACTTCTTAGTAAAAAATATATAGAAAAAAAATTTAAGCTTTTAAAAAAAGTTAAAAAAGCTTTCTAACTATTGAAAAATAAGATTACGAGAGTATTAATTATAAGACTTCTTAACGTTTATAAAAAAAGAAATTAAAAGTAAACGCCTTAGATTATACCTTAAACGTAATCCTAGAATAATAATAAAATAATAAAAAATAGCACTTAATAGCTTATTATTTTAACCCGTTACGAAATATAAAGCTTAAATATTTATTTTATAATAAGAAACTACTAGGAATTATTAACGTACTTAAAAAGCAAAACCTTTTAATATTTATTTTAATTATAAAAGTTTTATTCAGTTTATAATAACGTAAGAACTAAATAAACGTTATAAAATATAAATAGTTTTTTATTAAGATTTAATTTATAAATATTTAATTAAATTCGGGATTTAAATAACGATAAGAAATAAAAAAAATATAACACTTAAAAAAATAATCCGAAAGTTCGTTATTATATTAGTAATATTTTTAATTTTTAAAATTAATAAGTACGATTTATTAAAAAGCTTTATTAAAATTCGTTATATATATAAAAATGTATTTTTAAAATTATTAAACGACTTTAAGAAATATATAAGTTTTTAAAAAAAATTAAAGTTATTTAATAAGTAATTAAAAATTATAATGTATAAAATAAAGTTAAAACAGCAAGATATAAATTTTACGGATTATCGTAATTTATAAATATTTTTAATAAGGTGTAAAATATTAAATTTAAACTTTATTATTAATTTACTTACGTTTAAAAACTCGTTACGGGAAATATATAAAATAAAATATAAGTAATTATCGATAGATTTATAAAATATAAATACATTTTACATTTTAAAAAAAGTAATTATATAATAAATTAACTTATATTTTTATTCGATATTACTTTAATAAATACGAAATAATAGAAAATAGTATTTAAAATTAAAATAAATTATGTCATCTTAAATTTAATATTAATATCTTTAAATAAATACATATTAAATTTAAATATATTATAATTTATAATATATAAATAAACGTATGAATAAAACGTTTAAATTAAATATTAAAATAATATTTAAAAAAATTTATGTTAATTTTTAATAAAATAATTAATTTAAATAATATATAATATATATATTAACGAAAATATATATATAATAATATACGGACAAGGCCTAATAGCTTAGTAATTGCGAGCCTGGGTGTTTTATTTAATTATAATAGGCTTGAGTACCTTGTTACGATTAACCGTAAGAGACAGCTAGTTCAAATCTAGCTTGGACTACCGTTTCTTTAGGTGGCGCCAACCTAGAGGAGCTAAACCAATTGGGGCTTCGGCTCCGCCATCGTATCGGCGACAACTGGAGCGGTTGAGGGCTCTGGGAACTAGCTGCGATTAGGGGCTTTAGAAACTAATCAACTAAATCGTATACGTAAATTAATTGTTTATCACCGTATTCGAAACCCGTATTGCGTTTTTCATCCGGTCTTACTAAGAAGGATCGTTTTTTAAAAGGTGCTCTCCGGTTGCGATGTGTAATTCTTTATATATTATTACTTAGTAGATAAATCAGCTCTATATATATGTATATAGCGAGATATCCGAATAGTACTAATTATGTAATATACGGATAAAAAATAAATATTTAATTATTAAAATAACTATTTTATAAAAGCTTAAAAATGATTTTAAATTAAATTAAGTTAATTTATTTTCATTTACAATATAAAATATAACTTTTTTAATAAAATATAACCTAGTATTATAATAGAAAAAAAAAACAAAAAAAAATTAATTTTATTAAAAGGAGATAAGGTTTATCTATTACGTTAAGCGTTATATATAATCTTAAATATTTCCTAAAGTAAAACGAAAAACCCAGTAATAAACTTTTTTTTAAAAACTTAGGCCGTCTATAGTTAACGAAATTATTTCTAAAATTAACAATTAACTATCGCTACGTAAATTAATAAAAATATATCTTATCTTTTATATTTTCTTATTCGAACTACTACTTAAAAATGCTCCGTTAAAAACTAATCTGAAAATTAAAGTAAACGATAACGAATACGAAATCTAAAGAATATTAAATTTAAAATAGTTAAATAAAACTCTAGGACTTAATTAAGTAAAAGAATTATTTATACGAAAAGATTACTTAGGAACTAATTAACTATTTAACGAATATAAAGAACCTAGTTAAAAAGTTTTATTATTAGAACTCTAACCGACCGTCTTTAATATAACTAAGGTCGCAGGCAATAATAATCCCTCGCTGAAATTTAATTTTAAAACATTTTAATTAAAGGAAAATATGTCCGTAAGAACGTTTATTTTAAAAATAAATTATATTTGCTTCGCCTTTATACGTTGTTATTTCTTATTTAATTTTTTTATTTCTTTAATTAATTTAATTTACATCTTTTTTATAAATTTTAAAGCTTTTTTTTAGAAAGTATTTTATTAAAAACGATGTTATTTTAACCGATTAATAAGCTTTTTCGTTTTTCGCTTAGTTATCTTTTAATACGCTATAAGGTTACTTTTTTATTTTACGTTATTCTTTTAATAAATAAATAAGTTTTTCTTCGATTTTTATTAAGAAATTTATATTTAATACGTTATATAATAACCGATATAATAACGGTAATATAAAAAATGAAAAATAAAAATAATAGTCGGATTTATTAAAACGAATATAGTTCGAATAGATAAAAGCTTTATTATTAAATTTTTTTAAATTAAATACGCGCGATTATCTCGAAATTCTTATTGCTTTAAACGAGGTTTTCCTTTCGATTTATTAATCCTACCTGATATAGTACAATTCGCTAAAAAAAAGTTTAAAGAGTTTACCCCGCGTAGAAAGTGATATACTTATTTATCTTTAAGATAAAGATTCTTAAAGAGGAGAAATAGTATTACGGACTTAAGAGTTTAAAAAGTAAGGAGGCCCGTTTTTAGTTTTAAAAACTTATATCGGGTAAGGTTCGGAATTACGGCTTAACTTTTCTTTTTAATTCACTTAATTAAAGTAATTTAATTAAATTACTCTGATTATATAAATTTACGATATACTTATTAATAAGAAGATATATATATATAATAAACTAATTTCTAAGTAAATAGTTACTTATTTTTTTCTCTTTTTAACTATTAATTTAAGTTTTTAAATAAAGATACTGTTTTTTTATTCAGAGAAAAGTTAATAAATCCTTTTAACCAATAAATTATTAAATTATTCCTTGCTATGTAAATATATACAAATTAAGACCTTATTTCGAATATTACTTATACCTTTAAGTAGATATATAATAAGTTTGTTATACGGGCCTCTTTTGTAACTGAGCTTTATTTATTTCTCGCTTTTTCTACTATTACAGTAAAGACAAAGTCTATTATCAGGTAAGCGTTTCGCGGTTTGTTAATATCTAACTAACCGGCTTTCCGAACGACGATTCCGTGTTTTTTTAAATTTATCCTTAAAATGTATAACTTAGGCTTATATATACGTTACTATACTATATTGAAATAGTGCAGGGTTTAGGGACTTAGCTTCAGGACTAGTTGATTAATCCCACTTAGCTCTGAGGGTATTTCTAGGAATTTTTTTCCTTCGGGCGTAACCCCGTTGTTATTCATCATCGTCGACACTTTCTTTTTACGGTTTTAATACCGATCAATACAGATTTGCGTTATTTTGCATATTGCTCCAATTATGTTTTCGCCCGTGACCTTTTTATCGGATATTTACTAATTAGGACTAAGTTTTCCCGACTTAATTTATTTAATGTTTTCGGTAAAGAAACTGGCTTTAATTAATTACCGAAATAACTTACGATCTTTCGTTAAAAAATCGGAATAAATAAAGCCTTAATTAAAAAACTTCCGATTAAAATAATTACAGAAAACAACGGACGATTACGATTACGAAAATAGCGATTTAAAAAACATACGGTTACGATACGAACGATAGCAATACGATACGATAATACCGCCAACTTTGGCTATAAACGATTAATAAAAAGCTGTTGGGTGGGATATAATACCTTATTATAAGACGGAACTTCTTTTAATCGGCAGCAAGAAAATATAAACGAAGGCGATAATAACAAAACATAACTTAATTAACCTGTTTTAAATTAATCGCAGGATTTAAATAATAATTTCCATTATAAAATAACTTACATAACAAGATAAGAATAAGCGAAAATTATTAGTAAAAATAAAGATTAACCGAAAAATTTGCAGTAATTAATAACGAAAACTACGTATTTAAACGAAATTAAAAGACTAAAGTAATAAAATTAACAACGTAATTAACGATATGGAACGAATTGTAAATTTAAACAAAAAATAGAAAGGGCTTATAAGGCCAAGTATTTCGGTTTTAAAGAGAAAGTTACAAAAAGGGAATAATATTTCCCAGTAATATGCGAAAAAGCCGATATAACCGCCGAATATCGATATCTGGACTTATTTATTACTAATTAATCGGTATCTAATATAAACGTTATTAGATAAAATATTATGAAATTTGCTGCTTGTATTTAATCTAAGTATTAAAGCGGTTAGGATAGTAATAAAGGTATTAATTTCCGTAATAAAAATAGTCCTGGCTAAATTCGAAAAATAACGACGTATTAATCAAGAAGCAATTATCTGGTTTAAAGTTAAAAGAAAAAAAACATTCGTTTTTAGGTTACGATATAATTACAAAATATATTTAAGAAAAACTTTAAAAGCTATTATTTACCTTATGCCTAAATATAGTTTAACTATTAGAACAATATTTTCGGACTTAAAAAATTAAAGGATTGCTTGCAATAATTAACTTTCTAAGTTTGGTTTTAACCGATTTATTAAAGAACTTTCGAAACTTTTAAAAATTATTATATAAACAAAACCGTAAAGCCTAATATTAATACCGGAATTCCTTCGTAAGAGAAATTAGAACCTTGTTTTTAACGTTATTATTTAATACCGATTAAAGGAACTATAAGACGAAAACGAGATTAATAAAGCTAAGCCCCCAAGCAGTCCAATCGGATTACTAAAGCCTGCGAAAAAGCCGAATATCCCTAAGATTACTGTTAAAATACCTAAAGGACGAAAGGTTCCGCCAGTTCGAACTTTTTCGGAATTATTTACTGGATTTGCGGTATTAATACTAAAAGTAACGCCCGTAGAACTTGTTAATTAAAGGGATTTCGGCTTCCCTAACGATATAATGGACAAGATTGTATTTTTTATAGTTCTCCCGAATTTATTTATTTATCCCGAATTTTATTTTTCAGGTATTAAAGTTACCAACTAGCTTAAAAGCGTCCATAAACTATTTAAAAAGTATAAACTTAAAAATATTAACATAATTGTTAAGTTTCCTTACTGGACTAACAATCTAAAAATAAAGGACCGAATTAAGGTTGTATTTAAGGGAGTTATTAAATAAAACGATATTGTTACAAATATCTTGGAAACTTTCAAACTTTAAAACTTTAAATAAATTCGGATTACTAAAAACCGGCTAAGGGCTTTAACGAAACAGGTTTAACGCGGTATTTCTAATTACGTTTATAAGTATTATCTGAAATATGCTATAAAAGTCCGGGATATTATTAAAAAAGCCAAACTAAAAGGGAAAACAATTAATAAAAATGAATATATTAAAAGTTTACTTGAAAATTTTTCGGCTAATTATTTTGAAAAAGTCCTAAATAATTTTTTTATAAAGTTCGAGAATTTATACGTATTACTTTACGATAAGGCTTTAATACTAATTAAGGACTAGGCGTTTAATAAAGCTAAATTAATACGTTATAACGGATATAGAAAATAATCGGAAATCCGCTTTAACTTTAACCATATAAAAAAGGACCGATTTTATTTGTTATAGCAATAAAAAATAAAGTATTAACGTCCAAAAAGTCCCAGTCCGAAATAGGTGTTATCTAGCCGTTCCGATTAAATATTTAACATTATAAATACGTTTTAAAAATTAAAGATTACGCAGGCTTAGCAAATCCAAAACTTAAAAACTTTTAAGAAGGAAATAAGGAATAGGGAGGTTTTACGGATTTTTCAATATTACGTCCCGTTAAAATAAGAATTACCTTAGGCTTAGGATTACAGTATTAACTTTTCGATTAATATAATAAATTTTTAGCCGGATAAATTTAAACGGGAAATCCCTTATTGTAACCGAGGTGGTTATCGTAATAATTACCGAAGTAATTATCGAAAATAACGAAATAACAAATACGGTAATTTTAAACCTAATATTTACTGGTTTTATTTAAAAAACGGATATTCTATATATAACTGCAAATTACTTATAAATATAGAAAATACGGGGTTAATCTCGTTCGACGATAACGGCTTTACGATTTATCTTAGATTTAAAAACGATCGAATCAAAATAAATATTATCTAGTTTCCGAATATCTTTAAACATTAAACGATTAACGCCTGGATTTCTATTTGGAAAAAGGTTTTTAAATAGATACATAATTCGCCAGGTTTTCCTAATTATTACCGAAAAAAAATACAATACTTTAATCGGCGATAAGGTATTATAGAAAGTCCGGATAATCGCAGCTTTAATACCGATAAAGATAAGGTACAATTTGATATTATTAAACCGCTACGTCCTATTATAATTTTAAAACCCAATAAATAAGAGGCCTTTATTAATTAAAACCAGGTTACCGAAATTAATTTTATTAACTTCGTCGTTAAAAATAAATAGCTGTTTTATAAAAAAACTTTATTACGTAAATGGTTATAAAGTAACCTTATAAAAATTAAAAGTACCCGTTATTTAAAGGAAATTCGTACGTTAAAAATCGATAACTTTAATCAGCCTTTTATTTTTACCAGTATCTTAATAATTAAGTATACTAGCAAAAAAAAAAAGTCCAGTAACGGCATAAAAAAAAGCAAGATCGATAATGATAAGGTTATGTAAAATAAACCTTTATTTATAAATATAAATACCGGTATTTAAACGGACGATATTATTAGTTACGGCGGTTTAATTAATAAAAACCTTATTAAGTTTTAAAAGGTAAAGATTTAAAAGAACGTTAAAAAGAAGTTTAAAATTATTTAGGCCGACCTAATAGAAGCCTATCCGGACTTTAACGAGGCTTTTAAAAACTTTATAGTTAATAAAGTACTAGAGGTATTTGGTTATAAAAATAAGGAAACAATTAAAATAACCGAAACCGAAATTCGAAATAATGCCACCCCGGCAAAAAAATAACAGAACCTTAGGATCCTTATTTTGGATATTAGGTATAAAGCCGAGAACAAAAACGAAGCTAACGTTTTATTAATATAACAATATAACCCAGCCGAATTTATTACCCTGTTATTTAAATTTGCAGTTAAAGTAAATTATAAAAATAACGAAAACCTAATTAATAACGTTATTAATACCGGAGCCAAATTTAATGTTATCGTTACGTTTTATATAAGGAAATACGGGTTAACGATAAAATAAATCCGGGTATCGTTTATAAGCTTTAATTTTTAAAAAAAAAACTCGATTTAAAAACATAATTAAGGCCCTTATCTAATTAGCCGGCCGATTAATTACTATTTTTCTCTTTGTCGTCGACGATAGCCATACGGCGTAACCGTTAATACTAGGACTTAACTTTATAATAAAATCGAAGATAACTTTAAATATAAATCCGGAGGTAATAAAAAAAACCTTAAAATTCGGCCTTTTAAAAATTATTATCTTTTTAATATTTACAAAACGAATTAACCGTAGTATTCGTACGAATAACGAATTTGGAAAAAAGCAGCCGGTAAATTTATAAGCCGTTTTACTGGCGAAAATAGGCCTATAAATAAAAGGACTAGCGAATTTATTATAGGCCTTTATATTTTCTCGATTAGCGATATGTATGCTAATTAGGATTATATTACCGTTTAAAAAACTATCGGTAACAAATTAAAATTAGGAAATATTATTTTATATTAGCTTAGTAATAAAAAACTTACGTACGCCTTGTATAAAATCTTATAGGATAAGATACGTAATAAAATCGAAAAGGATAAAGTTGTATAGATTAATATTATATATAAGCCGAAATAAAAGAAAATTATCTTTATTAATTATGTTCCCCCCGATAGATTTATATTACCCGGAAACCCAAATTAAAAAAATAAAAAATTTGCTAAAGTTTAATAAGTTATTAATTAAAGCGGTACATATCGTAACGAACCCGGTACCTTATTAGCAGCTTTATTTCTTAAGTTTTTTACTATAAAACGCGGTATACGTTTTACCGAAAAACGATTAAATACGGTGCTTAATTAGTTAAATAACAAGTTTACCCGTATAGAAAAAGCCTTTTTTAAGGAAATATTATTTCGCAAAAAAACTACCTTAATTTGGAAATAACCGGAATACGGAAAAATTAAAAATTGTATCGTATTTTTTTACGAAATCCGTACGATCCTTTATAAAACATAGCAAGCTAAAGGTATAAAAGTACCAGTTAGCATAAAAAACAAACTGATCGATATATTGCGAATCCGGATTTAAAAAGATATATTCGAACAGTTTTACGTTACGTACAGAAATGCCTGGTTTTTCGTTTAAAAAAAGGATGGTAATCTATAATTAATTAACTCCGTAACTAAGTTGAACGTTGTTATACTACGAAATGCGTTTATGCCAGAAAATTACGATAAGTTTTCTTTAGATTTTGCTATATATTTTTTAATAATACTGGTGAACTTTTTTTCCGGATACGATTAAATTACTTTAACTCTTACCAGTAAGGATTATACGACGTTTTTAATACCGTTAAAGTTGCTTAAAATAACAAGCTTACTTATAAGGTTTACCAATTTTATAGCTTACTTTTATTGCGTTATTAGAAAAATTTTTGCTAATTTAATACCCGAAATAATTCGACCATTTGTAAATAACGTTAAAATTAAAGGACCGAAGATACGGTACGACGAGGTTAAGATTTTTTTTAGGATTAAAAAATTCGTTTTTGAACATATTATTAATATTAACAAAACGCTTTTAAACTGCAAATTAACCGGTATAACGATTAGTATGCAAAAATTGCAGTAATACCAAGAAACAGCCGTTATAATCGGATTTCTTTACGGAATAAATGGTCGTCGACCCGACAATATTAAAGTGGTGAAAATCCTAAAGATTAAACCGTATAAAAATATTACGGAAATTAGAACTTTCCTAAGGATTACCGTTTATTATCGGATTTTCGTTAAGTATTATGCCATAATAGTTAACCCGTTAATACGGTTGTTACGGAAAAACGCGTTATTTATCTAGGCTTACGATTAGAACTTTACTATATCGACCTTAAAAAAAACGCTTACGATAACCCTAACCTTAATTATATTAAATTATAATCCCGACATAAAACTAATTATCGTAAAAACCGATTCCTGCAAAGGAAAGTTTGGAAACATTTTAAGCTAGCTGATTAATAGTATCGAACATTCCGCACGTTTTAAAAATGGTACTTAAAAGGGAGCCGAATTAAATTATAATACCGGCAAACTAGAGTATCGAACTGTTTTTAAAATTTTAAGGCGATTTCGAAATTATATTTACGGAATCTAATTTAAGTTGGAAATTAACGTTAAGGTTTTAATAACTTAAATTAATAACTTATTAAGCTTTTTGCCTAGAGCCCTGTTTACCCGATAAATCGTTTAAATAAAACAGTTCGATTTCGAAATTAAGTATATCCCTAGTAAAAAAAATACAGCTACGGATAGTTTATTTAGGATTCCACCTAGGCTTTTTAACGCGCTAAACGATTAATAGGAGGGAGAAATCGATAACTTTATTAATATCCAGCTAAACGTTATTCGGCTTAATTTAATTATAAGCAGGACGGCCTTTAAATCCTATAAATCTGCTTAGTAATAAAAACCTTTTATTGGAAATTGGTTTGAAACGTTATAAGAGTATGCGAAATTTTTAACGGCGCTAGAATTCCCTGATCGATTTAGTACTACCCCGAGGAAAAAAAGGACGGCTTTTAAAAACGAAACTTTAAAGCATTTTGTTTAAGACGGTATTCTTTGGCATAAAGCAAATAAGCAGTATAGCAGTCGTAAGGTTGTTAATACCGAATAAAAACGTCGATTAGTAATTAGATAATATTACGAAAAATCCGGTTACAAAGGCAAAAATTCGACTTACCGCCGTATAGCAGTTTTTTATTATTGGCAAGGTATATATAGGTATATTCGGAAGGCGATATTTACGTGCCCTAAATATTAGAAAGCAGCTGATCGACGTTTCGAAGAGAGTTACGGCTTTTTGCAATTTATCGACATAGTAATTATTTAGGTGATTGATATTTAATTTATACCCGACAATAATGGTTATAAGGTTATTATCGAAACTAGGTACGAATTATCCAATTATTTAAAAGCCAGGGCTTTACGATTAGCTACGTTAATAACGATTAGGAAATTTTTAAAAAAGCATATCTTTTACCGGTACGGTATCCCGATTAAAATTAAGATAAACGGTAATTCCGAAAATAAGGGCGAGGTTATTAAAGCTTATACTGCGTTAGGTATCGAACGGAAAAAAGGTACTGCTTACGTTACTTGGTATTAAGGACTTGTCGAAAAAGGATACGTATCGATTATTAAAACCTTAATAAAAGCAATAAATGGTACTGGTAAAGGATAGGTTAAGCTCCTACTTAAAATGGTTTTCGCGGATAATACCATTATAACAAATTATAGCTTAAGTCCCTATAAACTACTATATAAATAAAAAGCTTTTTAACTAATTAAGACGGTGCTGCCGACATAAAGGATTATGATTTAAAACCCGAATACCTCGAAAATAAAGTTAATCTTATAACGGATTCGATTTTTAAAAAAAAAAGCAGAAAATATGGCTAAAGTTACCCGGTTTATTAGCGAACAGAGATATAAGGCTGTTAAATTCGCTAATTATAAGAACCGTAATAAAATAAGGGATAAACTTTTGGAAATAAATAACTTGGTATTATTATATAATACGCCGTAATATATAAACATATTTAGAAATATAAAGCTTAAGTACTGCTGGACTGGACCGTATTTAATTAATAAAACTATTAGTCGAAATATTTACCGATTAAAAGAAATTAATAAGACGTTACTGTAAAGAAATTTCCCTATTAACAGATTAAAGCAATTTGTAAAAAATAAAAAAAGATATTAAAAACCGATCGATTTATAAAAAGATAATTAAACAAAACCGTTACCTAATTAATTAAAGGGAACGGAAAAAGGTACGGTTACAAAAAATATCGAACCATATAAAAACTGGCAACTTAAAGCCTTAAAACTTATAAAAACGAATATTAAAGTACAAATCCCGAATAATCAATTAAAAGGTTACGTTATCGTAGACGACAAAAATATAAATAAAAACGATCGATTAATTAAAAAAAAAAGATTAATACGTTTAATTGCGAAAAATTAAGATATAGAAATATTATTTCCGAACAATTTTATCACTTTACCGAAACCCGATAACTTTATTATTAGCCGAAAGATTTTTTTTTAACCGATTAAAAAGTTATATAAATAAGATTAATAATATAATCCTCGAACAATGCTTAAAGCTCGTTCCCGGTAATCTCCTGAAATGCCGGACAATTACTATCGTTTAAATCCTCGACAACCTGCGGCTTTCTCTTAAAATTAACTTTAAATACCTTAAACCGATTATCCCTAAATATATACCTGTAACCTTTAATAAACTTAATACAGTTACCGCAGAAATTTTTAACAAAACTTAAGATTAATTAATAACTAAAAAAGGGAAATATACCGGATTAATCGGGAATCTCTAAACCGTAATATCGTTTTTCGCATAACTTACAAAGTACTAAGTTAAATACTTTAAATACCTAAATAAATAACTTATTAACATACCGAAAATCCTTAATAAGTAATAATATAAATTAACCCGCAAACCTTACGCGATTAATCTTAACAAAAACAATATTTATCTTAAACTTGCTTTTTAAAATAAATATTTTGGCAATCGGAAACTACGCATTAATTACTTCCCAGAAATTCGTACCAGTAATTTGCTATTTTAAGTATCAACCTTTTACTAGACCGAAAGGAAAAGCAATTAATATAGCTCCTAACATTTACAATTAATTAATACAATACTATCGTACAGGGCAAAAAAAAACTTATTTCAAAATGCTTGAAAGTAATACGGGCTATTACAGCATACTTATCCTAATACTTAAGCAGTTTATTGGTTTCGTCGAGTTTTACACGAAAAAAAACTAAAATTCCTTAACTTATATAAAACCTAGGTAACCGATTAATAATGCGAAATATACGGACTGCAAATACTGGCGACGGAATAAGCATAAATGATAAAATATCTCCAGAACCAGGACCAGGTATCATAGATACTGATCGACGAGTACCAAACTGCTCCACGGTATTAATAATAAGTGCCAAGCTTTTTTCGATCGATTTTATTATACCAGGGATAAGAAAATAAAATTTAAGTAACCGAGGGTTATTTATAACTAAGGTTTTAAAAAATATTCCTTTATTACCAAAGGCTATACTGCGGTATCGATATTAGAAGGAAAAAGCCAGGTTATAAATAAGTATTTAACGGTATATAGGATTTTAAGGTTTACGGGCATTACCAGGGTTATATAGAAACTTAATATCCCGATTAAGTTTTAAAATTTTATTAATACGACGGGTAATAAGTTTAACAAAGATAAGAAAATTTAATACTAGCAGATTCTCCCTATAACGAACGGATATAATATTTAATTTCTAGAGGTTACGATTAAGCTTAGTAACAAAATCGGTTCCATTTTAAACGTATTTACTTTTTAAGGATAAATATTTTAACGATTTAACTAGTTGCTCTAGGTTATTATTTACGCGGGAACCTTAAGGCCTGAAGGGATTTAACGGTTAACGGGAATTTATAATAAGGATAATTAATGTGGTAGATATGTATGTATATGTACGTGCAAATGTTAAAAGGGAAAAGTTAAAAAAAGAAGTTGGTATTAGAAGGAGTTATAAAGTTATAAAAGAAAAAAAGTTGCAAAAGAAATGTAAAAACGAAAAGGGTACGTATATACACCTGATTATACGAGTTGCAACAGCCAACCATATTTTCTTATATAACTTTAAATAAAATTTCCTAAGATTTTCTTGGTGTATATAATTTTAATTAGAAAAGGCTTATACGGGCCTTATATTCCTTTAATCAGTTACGTTTCCCGTTTAATTTCATCTTTTAACGCTTCCTATATATATACGGCTTTAAGTACCTATTAACCATATTTCTAGCCTTTATATATTTATATATTCCTATATATATAACTTTTATTTACAGATATTTATTTGCATTTATTACATAAATATCTATACTTTTTAATTAATCTAATACCGTTTACTATAGTATCTTTATCCAAGAAACGTTCGGTAAAGCCTGCCTATTATGTCCCTGAGTTTAAAACCAAAAAAATTAACCAATTTCGGTCGGGTAACCTTAGTTAGATTATTAACGTCCTTATCTTTTACATTACTGATATAAAAAAAATAATAAAGAAGCTATATTATGGATTTTACCGGTTTAACTTTTTCCCCCAGCATATACCTTATTTAAAGTTTAATCGGTCCCTTTTTATTGCCTTTTTCGATATAGAAAGAACCAGACCCTGGGAATTATTAGAAGTACTTCTTAAGTTCGAAAATAAAGCTAAGTTTTGGTATAATGCTGTTACTGTACCTTTTTAAAGGACCCTTATATTTTTAAACAATGAAAAATACCTCCGATTAAAGAACATTACTGATTTAATGCATTTTATTACTTATAGTTCTGTTAAGGATAAACTAGTATGTATCCCTGAAACTGGTCGTTTTATTACCCGTCGATGTTATACCCCGATGGATAAAAAATTAAAGGTTGTAATTTAGGTATTTATTTTGGATTTTGTTTAGATTGTAACATATAATATTATCCAAGTCGACGAAAATAAAGCTTATAGTTACTAGGTAAATATTTTACATATCCAATTAAAACGTTTTTTGATATTGTTTGATATTATCTTTTTTAAAAACCGAATTAAAAGGATGTTACGATTTTACTATAACGGATAGGAATAAATTAGTTTTAATAATTTACTAGTCCGTATTATAAAAGCTAGAACTTTAATATAAACTAAAAGATGGATTTATAAAACTTGGATTGCTTATTTTTTTTATATTATCGTTAAGGATTTACCGTAATAAAGAATAAAAAAAAATTATAAAGTAAAATAAGTATAATTAATAACCTTGCTATAGTAATTAGGAAATATTTAGGGTTATATTTAAAAATAGGAAATAAGGAGGTGCCCAGGTATTATTAGCCGGATAAACGCTTATTACCTATTTCGGAAAAATTCGAATTATTATTAATACGCTTTTTATTTCCATATATTCTTTATATTTCCGTTAATTAAATATATTTTTTTTTTTCCGACGAATTTCGATTACGATAATTTCCACTTAAAACCCGTTATAACTTTAAGGCGGAATACGTATTATATCCGCCTTTTGGTAATTAACGCGTTAAGGCTATATTACGAAAAAAGTATACGATATTATATAAATAAATAGGAAATATTTATAAAAATACTGGGAAACAACCAGAACTTTATTTTATTTAAAAATAACCTAATTGGAAAAAGTACAAGAAGTCGATTAATAACGATTCTTCTAAGGATAAGGTATAGAAAGATAAAGAAAGAGCTAAATAAAGGGAAAAATTAGCGAAACGAAAAAAACGAAATCCTAAGTTAAAAATGCTAAAAAACAAACCGCGGAAACGAATTTAAATTAATTAATAAGTTTTTATATATTCGTAACGTTAGGGAGTTATCTGCGTTAAGTTATTATTTGTTTTTTACGATAGGTCGAAAACGAACTTTATCGTAAGAAAAAAAAGTTAAAATGGTATAGGGTTTAAGGACTTAATTTTAGAATTAATTAATTAGTCCTATTTAGCTTTAAGGGTATTTTTAGGAGCTTTTTTTTTTTGGGCGCAACCCCGTTATTGTTTATCATCGTCGACACTCTCTTTTTACGGTTTTAATACCGATTAATACAGATTTACGTTATTTTATATATTGCTCCAATTATGCTCTCGCCCGTGACCTTCTTATCGGATATTTACTAATCAGGACTGAGTCTCCCCGACCCAATTTAATATATACGAGTTTTCTCGGATATTAAGAAAAAAGAAGTTTTTAATAATATTTCTAAAAATCAATTCCTTATACCCGTGAATATCTAAGTTAATATATGTTATATAAGTAATATCGTATTTTACGTCGTCGTTTTTAATTAATTTTAATTTTTTTTTAAATTTTAATAACTAGAATATCTTTTAATAAACTAAATTAACGTTAAAAACGGTATAATATAAATATTTATAATTAACTAAAGCTTTTATAAATTAATTATTATTAATTAAGGTATTTATTTAAAAAAAGATATTATTTTCTTTTACTATTATTTTTATATTTTCTTAAAAACTTTTTTTATTTAAATATAACTTTATTTAAGCGTTATTTTTTTCCGAATTTTAAATAATTTTTCCGCTTTTAAAGTTTTAATTACGTAGAGTTTCGGTTATAGTAACGTTTACCGATATCAACTTGTTAAGAGGCTTAAAATTCTTGTAATCTCATAATTTATACTCCGTTTTTTTATACCGTATATATTTCCCCTTTTTAATTAAATAAAAGAACTTTTTAACGGTTCTTTACGAGGCTTAGAACTTTCTAAGGTTTACCCCTCCGGACCATTTCCGGTTGCCGTTATTTCTTTTTTTAAAAGGCGTTAAACGCCTTTACGATTCTAATAACCGTTACGATAATTATTTAAAGGATATTAAATCTTGTTATCGTTATATCCTCGTTTATATCTAGCGAAAAATTAAGAATCTAACTTTATTTATATTATAATGTAAAATTTATTTATTTTAAGGTCGGATTATTATTATTATATTTAATAAAGTATTTAAGTATTATATTATAATATATGTAAAGTAAAGTGCCATTAAGGTATCCAGCTATGTACATACAGCTGATCCGTTTATTACATATATGTACATAGGTGGTTCTGCATAAGCGCGACCGGAAAGTATTTCCGAAAAAACCGTACCCCTTGGTGGGCCGGATGAAAAAACGTAATGCGGGTTATGTGACATGGCAATTAACGGTAAGGTATACGATTGATTGATTAGTTCCTAACCCTCCAATTGTCGCCGACACGGTAGCGGGGCCGAAGCCCTAACTGGTTAGCTTCTTTAGGCTGGCGCCACCTAGAGGAACGGTGGCCCAAGCTGGATTTGAACCAGCTGTTTTTTGAGATTAACCGAAACAGGGTGCCTAAGCCTGTTGTAATTAAAAGAAATACCTAGGCTCGCGATTATTAAGTTATTAGATTATATATTATAATATATAAATTCCTTTTATATAACTTTCTTTTATTTTAAAATAATTATTTTTTCTTAATTTTTATAATTATATATTATTATAAAATAAATTTACGATAATTAAAATATATTTTAGTTTATTATTAATTAATAAATTTAACTTTATAATATTAACATTATTAAGTTAAATTTATTAACCGTATTAAACGAATTTATATTCGAAAGTTTATTAAAATTTAGCAAAGTGCTATATTATATTTATACGTATACAGCTAAATAAGTTTCCGATTATTTCTTTTACCTCTTTATTTTCGATTTAACATTTTAAAAAAAAAATTATAAATTTATCGATTTCGTATATTCCGTTAAATCTGCCGGCTAAATATTAATAAGAAACCTAGAATTACTTTTTTTCGGGTAAAATATTACTAATATTTATATAAATTATTGTATCGTTATCGAAGTTATCGAAGTTAATTTAATTTTTTTCGATTATAATTTTAAATCGGGTTATATATAAAGAAACGTAATTATATTACTGTTTTATTCCGGGTATTTAACAGGTTTAATACCTTTTTTACAGTAATTCGAATTTACCGATTAATATAAATTAAAAAAGTTTATAATATATTTTTTATTTAGTTTTTAAAAAACGTAATAAATAATTAAGCGATTAACGATATATCGGATAAGATTTCGGTTTTTATAAATAAAAAATAAATTATAACGCAGTTTCGGGCGTTATAAAATTCCGTGTAATCTAACGCCGAAAATATTATGTTTAAAGGTCGGAATCGCATTTATTATAGTAATAAATAGTTCTTCTTTTCCTTTTCGGGCGTAAACGGATATTTTAGTTTTTTTTTTTTTTTTTCTTTAAAAAATATTATTAAGCGAACTTTATAATCGGTAAAAGAACGTTTATTTTTAAATAACGTTCGTTTTTTTATTTTCTGTTTTCACGCCTTTTTAACGGAGGAATTTATTATTCGATTATAATATAATTAGTTAAATAATAAGCTGTAATATATATAACGGACCGCTTAGAGTGTAAACGTATAACGTCAAGGTTAAATATTATTTATATTATAGCTAAGAAAAAAAGAAAAAAAAGACTTACGTATATCTAGGCTTTTGTTTAAGCACTTATAAGGGACGCCCGGGCCCGTGTACGGCCCCGTATAAGGGTTGACCGGCGTCGGCTAGAAAGTGGGGCCGACGTCTACATTAGGGCTTTAGCCTATAATATGTATACGGGTATTTGCTAAGTTATTATTATCTTATTAGTTGCTTGCTGTATAATAGTTTTAAGCTTTTTAACTTTATTTTAAAGTTGCTAAGCCGTAGATAGCTAAGCGGTAATAGCTTGCGTATTAGTCGACATACTGGCGGTTTAAGTATTACTTAAAGTCTTACGATCTTATTAAATAAGAGCTTATAACGTATAACGGTACACTTAATTATACGGTTTATATTAGTAATAATATCGTAAGAACATAAGTAATAAAAAGTAAATTAGTTACGTTTAATAATAACCGAACGTAATCGGAGTAGTTAAGTTACATTTTAAGCTAATATTAAGTAAATTATAAAATTAATAAGTATATATATTTTATTTTTAGTTCGATACGTTCGACCGGCTCGAACTTTCCAACTCCTTAAGCCCGTTAAGTTATTTCCTAGTTCGACTATTTTTAAGAGCGTAGCTTTTTAAAGCATTCGAGCCCGTTACGTAATTATAACTTTTAACTTAGATGTTAGTCTGTTATTTTTAACCGCATAGAAGCTTATTAAGCCAGTTGAGTTATAATATACTACTAGGTATTTTAGATTTATATATTCGATTTTATAGATATATTCGGTTATAGTAGAAGTACTTGCTATTTTAATCTTTAAAGAAATAAAGTTAGTTTATATTAAGAAAAGCTCTATAATAATATTTACTATAAGCTTATAAAATAACTTTTAAACAGTTATAAGTATAAAAACTAATATTTATACCGAACTAACATTTTAATCTTAGAAAAAATAAAAGATTATTAAGTTCTCATTTTTTTTTTTTTTAATAATGTATAAACTCTATATTTTATACAGGTGGCGAAAAGAGAAAAAGCTTAAATAAAAAATAAAACAGAATACAGAACAAATTAGCAGTTGCACCGGGGGAATATAGTTTATTAAAAGATTCGCTTGGAGTGACGGCTGGCCTAATTAACCAACTATTAAACCTAGTCGTACGGGTTGATGGTTGGTTAATTAGGCCAGCCGTCATATTTAGCCTTTTCATATTTCCCCTGGCTTCGAAGGACACCTGCGAGGTTGATTATGATGCCGAGTACGAAAGGATAGGTTTTGCTGAGTACCTCTTCCTTTAGCTTTAATCTCTCCCGGTGCATCTATTCGGCCTTTTCGTATTTCCCTTGGTTATCGAAAACAAGGGCAAGGTTGTTCATGCTAGTAAATGTGTTGGGATGCTAACTGCCCAGCACCTTTTTGCATAGCTCCAATGTCTGCCGTTACATCTCCTCAGCCTCTGCATATTTCCCCTGACCTTCAAGCATATATGCGAAGTTAGTCTTGCAGCCAAGTGCATCGGGATGCACTCTGCCTAGCTTCTTTTCCATTAACTTCAATGTCTGCCGGTGTATCCGCTCTGCCTTTTCGTGATTCTCCCCTGGTTTTGAAAAGTAACTGCGAGATTGTTCATGCTCGTAAGTGTGGAGGGATGCTGTTTGCCCAGCACCGCTTTTATCGGCTTTAGTCTCTCCCGGTACAGCTGTTCGGCCTCGTATTTCCCCTGGCTATCGAGAACAAGTGTAAGGTTGTTCATGCTGGTAAATATGTTAGGATGCTCTCTGCCCAGCACCTTCTTACTTAGCTCCAGTGTCTCCCGCTACGCTTGCTCTGCCTTTGCGTACTTCCCTTGGCAACAGAGTATCGCTGCAAGGTTGTTCATGCTGGCAAGTATATCGGGATGCTCCTTGTCCAATGCCTCCTTAATTATAACGCTTGCCGGTGCATTTGCTCGGCCTCAGTATATTCCCTTGGCTTCAAGAACCCCTACGAAGCTGTTTACGCTGTTAAGCGTATCAGGGTCCCTTTCTCCTAGTACCTCCTTCCTTAGCTCCAGCGCCTGCCGGTGCATCCGTTCGGCCTCTCGGTACTTTCCAAATAACGGAATAACCTTGCGTAACGCTAAAGCGAAGACTTGCATTAGCCTTATTATCGACTCAATTTCCTCGAAGCTCTAATATCGCCTCCCTATGAGGTCAATACCGTATCAAGGTTTCTGTTATGGAACTTTTGTAAAACCAGCTGCATCGTATTCGTAATCCACCTCTTCCGCTCTCCTTGGTTTCGTAACCAGTTGCGCATGGCTAACCGTAATTACACGTGTATATAGGGGCTTACCGTGTATCCACTCAATTAATATAGCGGACCGGTATTTATTTATCATTTTCGGAGGCGCCGAAAACCAAAGTGAATGCACTGTACTTCTCAGGTTTCTAAATCTTTTACCTAGCTACTACCTAAACAGTCATTACCTCAGTAATCAATCCAAGCATCTATCTTACCCATAGGTGAGGCCTATCAAACCTTAACGACTTACTTGTAAATCTATTCGAAAGCCAAGGATCTACCCAGCCCAGTTACCGGGACTATAATAGTCTACTATACGGACTAGCATACTCTGCTAACATAAACCCAACACTTTCTATTCTGAAGGTCTGTCCGAGCCCCAGTAGTAGACTCGTTACACACATCTGCCTTGCGAATCACGGTTTAAGGAGAATTGACTGCCTACTTGGTGCCAGGCCGAAATAAAACTACCCTGTCAAGTACCCATGGGGTGCGCTAGGCACAATATCATACTAATATCAGCGTAGACTGTCTTTGAGTACATTTAGTAATTGCACATATGTATCGTACCATTAGCGCGATACCTAACTGGGTAGTTTAACTTACCCTTTATACTTAGTATGCGAGTCTCGATGCCGTCTTTAGCGATAGCAGGTCCACTCAAGTGTTGATGTAAAATGCTCCGATCTATACACTCCATTGAGGTACGACGGATCGCTCGGATAACTAGGTTGCTGATACTGACCTAAGTACACATATATAAGGATTCGATTTGAAGTTGCAGACCGGTTTTGTCAAGATTACACCTCTGCCACGGTTATAAGGTTAGTGGGATACAAGCCCCACTAGTTTACCATGCGATACCAGCTTGTCGTTTTCACAGCATTTTCTATGGGAAAATACTGGTGAATGAAAGATTTAATCGTACTCGATCTCGCCGTCGCTCAACTTTTAGTCTTCACTTTACCGTTACTCCCTTGAATAACCCTGGCATTGGTGTGGGGCGTGTACTCGTTTATAACCGTGGCAGAGGGTATATAGTAGGTTCAGTTAGGCTTTGCGGTGGGTACCCACGGATGGTTAGTCCGTGGGTATTTTCATTTTACCTACGCACCCCTGTTAATTACCCACGCTAATTTCTACCTACCGACGGATACCCGTGGGTGGAAATTTTAGCGTGGGGTGGGTAGTGCAAGCCCTAGATTCAGTCGCAAACCAAGCAGAGGGCGAGGCGAAGGCCGACACCCTCGGTAGATCAGTTTTCAATACAAGCCAAGGCACGTAATAGAACGGAAGTCCGGGAAGTGGGGATTCCAAGCCGAGTCTGCTGGCTGTTCGCAGTTCAGGGATATGCGAATGCCCTGGTAGAAATTATACTAATGCCGATGCAAGAACGGGTTTTATCCATTCCAGCCCGCAGGGTTGATACTTAGTAATAGTCTGATTACATACCACAAGTTGTAGTCTGTAGTCAGTAGCCTGACTAAAACTAACTACCTGTAGTTAATTTTATAGTAACTATTAGTTAACTAAAATTTTATTTCTCGTATTTTTATATGTATTTATTTAATTTGACGATAAAAATAAACCTCGCATTATAGCGTATTACGAAAGTTATTTATTTAATTTTTAGGTTTTTTAATTAATTAATTGTGCATTTACTTATAACCGTTGTACTTACTTAGTAGCCTGATTAAAAACTACATTATTCAATAGCCTGACTAAAACTACAGTAGTCAGTCACTATGTTACGGCCTGAGCAACGTAACAGCTCTTATACAGCTGTAAGCACTAGGATGATTGCCTACAATTGCGATCATTCCACCGATCTTGTGCCCTGGTGGCGTAATGGTATAGTGCAGCCATAACACTATGATCGCAATTGTAGGCAATCATCCTAGTGCTTACAGCTGTATAAGAGCTGTTACGTTGCTCAGGCCGTAACACACTACCAAATGACTAAAAACTACAGACTACATTATCAACCCTGCCAGCGCGATCACTGTCGTTCTAATTGACTGTCCACTCACTATATAAACACCTTAATTTAGCGTGATACAAACTTGTCGTGGCTATATATAATGCCATTGCTAGCAAAGCAATAGCGGAGTCGCTTTAGCGACAGTTATGATCCCGGTAGCGCTTCGTGCCGGGATGCTTTATGGTCTAGCGGTAGCGTTCCTGTCAAACAAGTTCCCTGCACTGGCGCGGCTTGGCACTGATCAACGTAGCTTGGGGGCTAGGGTTTGATCCCATCGATGGACGGAAAGCGCCGTGGAAGACGAACGGAAGACCCAATATGTAGTGCGCTTGATGTATAGCCCTGTCGGCCAATATCTGGGGGGGTGTCGTGGGTATATATAACGCTATTGCTAGTAACGCAATAGCGGCGTCGCTTTTACGACAAAACTTATCGTTTGTGATTATCTTTAGAAGAACTTTATTAGATAGTTCAACAATGGCAGCAAGTGTGAGTCACAGGGCCGACCTGGCCTGTGAGCAGTGCCGCCGCCGTAAATCAAAATGTGACCGTGGCCGGCCCCAGTGTGGAGCATGTACCGGAGCGGGTTCAACGTGCTTTTACGTCGATGAGAGACCAAAGCGTGGCCCGAAAAAAGGACAGCTGAGAGCGTTGAAGGCCCAGGTGGGTAAGTTACTGCAAACGATTAGGTTCTCTCTAAACTGCTTGGGAGGGCTCTTAATTGATATGTACAGTCAGCTTTGTTGGAGCAACGACTTTCCGAACGACATCCCGGGCTTTCCCTTTCCGATCACGAGATTTTGGAAACGGGCCCCTTGGAAGAAGATGAAGCGAATCAGGACACGACTCTGAGGGTGGACATGAACCTATCGACGCCCGCTTGGCTGGACGATTTATCCATAGATACAGACCGTATCCAGTCCGTTGTGCCAGCAGTCAGCATACCGTCACCAAGTGTGATGTTTTCATCCCTATTACAAGCGCCAGAGCCTGCGCCGACCCTAGAAGCAGAAGATCTAGTTCTGGCCGACATAGTGCGAGCCGACTTGTAAGTTCTACCTTATCATATAATGAGTCTTACCATTTGATATCTCTATTCATTAAAATTGGCAGGGATGCGCTTTATTTTGAACGTGTTCATCCGTTCGCGCCTATTATAAATAAATGGCGTTACTTCTCGTGGGCGGACCAAGAAAACCCTTCATCAGCTCGCGTATCTTTGCGCTTTGCAATGTGGACACTTGCGACCGCTGTCTCTGCCCAATATCAAGTTCTTGGTAACAAGCTATACGCTATGACACGTCGGGTTTTGGGTACATTGGACGGCAATGACTTTGATCTTCCGTGGACGACAGGCATTATTGAATTAGAGCAGACGCAAGCATGGCTGCTCCTGGCCGTCTACGAATACATTCGTATGGAACGCCATTACGTACTATCCACGGCCGCTCGTGTCTTTCGCTTGGTCCAAGTGTCACGGTTACACGATGTGGATGCTCTCGATTTGCCTGGGTGCGAAGATGCTTTGATCACAACTGAGGAAAAGAGGCGGACGTTTTGGTTGGCATTTTGTTTCGACCGACTCTTAATTGCGCAAGACACTTTATCTTTCACTCTTCACGAAGAGGTAGTAAGTGTCCCGGCCCTCTGTCTTGCAACAGTACGGAGAATGACCTCTGTTTTTTCGCAAGCAGACTTATTTGCGCCTCCCGGCTCCCGAGGCCAGTTTCCAAAGTGCTCAGGCGTGTCAAGTGGGTTTCCTGCCAGACGCTATCGCAGATGTAACTGGAGGCAGTCCTTCTCCGTTTACTGAAAGCATCGTCTTAGCAACGCTATACGGTCGCTGTTTGACCCATAGGCGTTTGCTTATAGCTACTACCCTGAACGGGAGGGCATCTCATCATCAGGAAGCAAAGGAATTCTGGAAACGGCATAACTGGCTGACAGTCGCGATAGAGCGGCGAATACGAGCCTTGGCGGACATACCATCGCACTTATGTGATATCCTCGAAGGCGACCCACATGTGACCCTCGGAGATCTGTTGGGCCGTAGCGCAATCATTCATCTTTGCGATACCGCTGTTCTCTGGTCGTGGCCGACCACAGAGCAGCAATTGGCAATTATGACTTATAAGCGAAGGGCGTACCAAGCAGCTATCGAGATACTGCGTCTAACAAGGTCGCTTCCTCGTCTTAGTTGCTTTAGGGTGAGAGCATGCCTATAAGTTCCTTATTCGACCGCATATATTTACATTTTACTGAAGTTGTTGCGATACCATTTTGATAACTGACCCGGATTAGGTGCACCCGGTTTTGCCAAGTATTCTGGCACATACTATTGCCTTTTTGCGGAGACACCCGGACATACATAATCATATTGACCCGAAAGAGAAGGTAGAGCATGCGGCGGAGGAATTACTAGAGTCGTTAAGAAAATTCCAAGATCTTCATATCTCGGCAGGGGAGTTGGTGAAAAAGCTAGAAGCTGGTGCTGAATAGATTTGCTAATTATGCATAAGCGACGTAACTGCGCCTTCTAAGGATAGCTAGAATTTAATGTTTATTCATGCCATTCAACGTTAAGATAGGCGTGGTTAGCGGAATCTTGGTAGATCCTTTGCAGCACGACTTGAGCTACCGACTTTGATAGGTAGGTAGAAATGACTTGTCAATGTCTTGATATAGTGCAGTGCACTGCCTATTGCGCTTATCAAGCATGGCCCACCGCGAATTTCAGCTGTCTACTTGCAAACTGGCGTTCACTTAGAAGGCAACGACTTAAGCCAGGCCTCGGTCCAAAAAATAATCCCTCCTCCCACGGACTCCTAACTGGGTAACCTAGGTCCTCTCCCATACGCCTAAACACGTAGGAATTCATTACTCCTCAAAGTTAATCTTCATTCTACCACAACCGTTCATCTCGTCCGTGGCAAATTGACCATCTGGGTCGACTATGGCGGTGCGACCGACCGTCACCTTCCGTGCGGTCAACAACGCCTTTGAGTGGACATGGAGATCACCCAGCACAACGAGATCGTCAACTTGCCTATAGGTAATGATTTTTAGCATAAAGACAGGCGACATGATTCTAGAAATGACATACAGGACAGAGCCGCGAGCGACATTGACATCTCCATTGACTATGACCGTGCCGCCGATGATGTAATCCGCGTCCCTGCTGTTATGAAGGAGGCTCTGAACAAAGGTATTTCTGGCCTTACTATACGTAGAGACCTTAGCCACGAACGTCCGTATAAGTTTAGGAACCTACTTACATCATCCCTTTGCCCTCGAGGACCAGACTGCCATACACCACCGGGGCGGTCGGCCCAACCGAGATTTCTTCAGACTCCCATTTGCTATTCTGGAGTCTGGCTGAGATAGATACAGTGACTTTCCCCCTATACCAACCGTGAGTTCGTCCTCATAGCTAGGAATTGGACTATCATACTCAGTGTAGAGTGTCCCGTCGCGAAGACGTAGGACTCCCGCCGTCACCTCGCCCCTGTTTTACATGCATCAGTACAGTAAATACAAGCACTCGTTTTCCTGGACCCCGGTGAATGCTAGAGACATACTTGCAGCACAGCTGGTCATGTACTTCCAGTACATTAGTGCTGGGGGCCGACAATTGTTGTTGGACCCAAATGTGCCCAGCGAGGGTGATGGCATGGTTGTGTATGACGATAAAACTGCCATCCACACACAAGGGACCCTCGACCTTGTCCGGTGGATCTATTGCCTGAAAAATGTCTTCCCTAGTAACATATTCTATATGTCGGATATTCAGGGGCATCACAGCAAGCTCTATGCGGTCGTGCCGATATCGATAAGTCCTGAGATTGTTAGCGGAAGACGGCCCGTGGCCTGCAGCAGTCGAAGCCATGAGTTGATCTTATGGATCCAGAGTACGAATTATTGGTGGATAGGATGGTGATCTGGAATGCTCGCCGCTCTATCGGTAACTGGAAGTGCTCTAGAAGATAGGGAAAGAGGAGACGCGTGTAGGGGCTTAAATACCGGTAGTCGGATCCAAGTGCTTTGCTACGTTGGCGGTGAACCAGTTGGACATAGGCGATGTACCGCCGAATCTGGTTTCCTTATGATGAGTCTAACGCACTAGTTCGTCTGCTTGAGTTATGCGACGGCGTTCAGATGAGGTGAATCAACACTCAATTTTTACCCCTTATTGGACTCTCCTGTGTCGACGACACCACTTAGTCCACGGGAGAGTGCATATACAATGTTGTAATCTATAGGCATGGTTCACTATTGCATAGTAACTGCCTTGATATGGGGCCGATGAGGTATTAACTAGTGAAACACATAAAGATGCCCAGTTGGGTGCGAGTTGGGGGGTACTAAGGGCAACCTACGATAGAGTAAAGACGCGGGATGCTCGCGCTTCCGTCCCAAACACCAAATCAACATTAAGGTTATTCACTTCTCCCCACCAAGGAAACGCAGGTAAGAACAATTTCCAAATACGCAGTGATGCCTAGGACAGTGGCACGCGAGAATAGATCAGATGAGCTGAATCACCAGCAGACGATGAGAACATAGAGGCTAGGAAACATTTCGTCAGAAGGAGGAATATGTAGGCGGCATGTTCTTCCATGGAACTCTGACCCTGGAACCCATAAGTGCACACGGGGTATCAAAACGCTTAGATTGACATTTCATTTTAATCTTCCACAATGCCGGCAACTCTTCCCCATGCCGGTTAGTCGACACTTCCACACTAACCTCGCTCAGGCCATAACGTCCCTTCCGCTACTCCAGCGATGTCCCCTAACGCCCCCATCATCGTCACCGCCGCGCAGCCCCCGTAACAGCAGGCGACGGCAACGTAGTAGCCGCCGGGTCGACGACGAGGCTGGACGTGATTGGGGTGGAAAGTCTGGTAAGGGACACGAGCCCAGAAGCCGGGAGCTCGGCCTGTGGGCACGCCGTCGTCGTGACCGTCGTCACGATGGTGGTGAGCGCGTGCGGGTCCGGCGTGGCCTCCGGACACCGCGATGTCGTGATCGTCTCCGTCTGCTCCGCCATGTCCACGCGCGTCATGTTCGCCGGGCAGTGGACCGCCGGCACGGCGCACGTAGTGATCGCGCGCGTTGCGACGACCGTAGCGGTCTCCGTGACGAGGGCCATGTGACACGCGGCCTCCGGCGGCGGTGTCATCGTCGTGACGCTTGCGCTAAGGCTCGCGGTGGCGGTGGCCGTGACGTTCGGCATGAGCACATAAGGCGCAGAAGAAGACGACGCTGTCGGCCTCGACGTAGCGACAACATCGTCGGCGGCAGTGCCCCCGAGGAAGCAGGTCTCGACGGCGGCGCGGAAGAAGGTGGTCTCGAGCGAGGGGTTGAGGTCGACGACCCCGACATTGCCGACGTCGGCGCCGACCTCGACGAAGACGCCCGCATTGACGTTGACCTCGGCGAAGGCCGGCAGCTGACAGGACTCGGATTCGGACTCGTTCGCACCGAACGAGAACCGCCCGCCCAGCACGACCTCCGGGACGTTGAGGAAGGCGCCCGCGAGAGCCGTGGCCGACAGCAGCGGGCTGCCGACGAATTCGATCCCCGCCTGCACGCGCAGCCGCAACGCCACGGTGAGGTTGGCGGGCGTCTCGACTGTCAGGGGCAGGAGGCTGGCTGTGGTGCCGTCGCTGGAGGTTGCGGGTATTCGTTAGTTCTTTGAGTGCTTTCTCAAGTAACTAGGACGGCGCTGATAGGCTGTGCGGGGGTAGGGTGGTAGATCGGTGCGTAAGGACCTAAAGGGGAGCCGGGACTTACAAGGCGGCAGTGTTTGGCAGCGTGGGGTCGAGCGGCATGGTGAACGCCGAGCCATCGGGGATCAGGAACTGGAAGCCGCTGCTCGCCTCCACCTCCCCGGTGATCCCCATCACGAGCTCTACGAAGAAGACGGCGCCGAGCTGGAAGTTCGGACCCTGCGTCCGAAGTTAGGTCTCTGCTGTTGATTTGATATGCGCTGAAGTTTGTGAGGGGTTGGGCTTTTCTTACAGCCACTCCCAACGGAGTCTGCGACGCGAATAGGGGAAGTGTGAACTCGACCTCCTCCGTAGCAGCGACGCTCAGATCGATCAAGGCGCCGACGCCGTTGAAAACGACAGACAGATTGGCATTATTGAACAGGTCGAGGTCCGTGAGATCCTCGAGAAAGTCGCCGATGTCGTCCGGTACGAACGTCACAGCGGTGACGGAGCCCCATATCCGACAGTCGACGCACTCTAGCGTTAATGGGACATTCAGATTCAGCGCGGGACTACAGACGCCTGAGTTAGCTGAACTGAACCGAGCCTTCACTAGACGGCGAAGCGTGCAATTTGAGGCTACCACTCACCCGTCGAAGAGGACTTGGTTCTGGACCTGGAAGCCCAAGTCGAAAGTCGCGTTGGCATCCCTTTTCGAGAGGGAGCTCGGCCTACGCGCAGGCGGCGCAACTTCGACATAGCTTCGGGGAACAGCCGGTGCCACGACGTCGACGGGCGTCCTAGCCGCTGCGGATGCCAGCACCGAAGCAGCTAAGACGGCGAGTTCGAAATGCATCGTGAAGTCTCTGCCCAAGTCCCCCGATTCAACCGGGAGCGAGATTCCGGCAAAGCGCACATGGACGAAACGAAAGGAACTGGATACGATTTTCCGCCTTCACGAGGCATCGCTGGGGCTCCGTGAGGATATAAGAATCCCCTTCAGAGCATGGAATGCACATGAGATGACAAGGCGCGGCGTGCCATATCTCAACAGGGACTATCAGACCAACCCTTGCACCTTAGTGATCAATGCTCACAGCATCGTGCAAGCAGACGCAGGCAGGAAACTTTCCCCATCCCCCATGAGCCCCTGCAAAGGGACCAACCGCGTAGTTCGAAACGTGGGGCCCGGGGAAGGATTTGCCAAGCTCTCAGCTAGGGGTCGGACAAGTCCTGTAGGTACAGCGAACTGGGATCTTGAAAACACGGTCGCTGATAAACAGTCCGATGGTGCATTCTATAGAACCGTCTCTCTGGTAAAATCCAAAACGCGCAGTCCTGACCAAAATAGCTCCAGCAGGTAGGTGGGAGTGAAAGAGCGACGGTCCCCTTGGGCGTACGTGACAACCGTCTCGAAACCACTTGGACGGCCGTAGTAAGCACAATTGCCCGCCCAGCTTTGCAGTTCTGTTTGGTTCTTATCACAAGAACTCCCCAACCGCGCAATGCGAGTAGGAACGGTACGCGGACGTAATCGTGGATTCATGTGCCTCGTCTCCCTCACTGTAGATTTCGCGACGCCCGGAGACTTCAAAAAGTGGATCTGGCAAGCCTGGATACCGACCATCCGCCCATGTTCTATTCATAGATCTATGGTTTTATTATCCGCCTTATCGCGTTAAGGCCAAGTCTAGCCTGCGCCGTCGTGAATCCCGAACGGGTGTCATAGGGGCTGAGCTGAAGTGAATCCGGTCGCGAACAACATCTCTATGGCCATCTACTCGTGCCAAGCAAGTCCCCACCCTGATAAAAGTTGTTTCCTGCAGGCATGCCCCGATTCCTTCGCCTTGTTACACAGCTGAGGCACAGGAGGTGGATGCACGTGGGGAAGATGAGACGACAAGGCCTTCTCTGATTGGCCTGCGCCGCCTCCCTTGCCCTACGTCCCCGGGGTGTGAAGTTCTTGTCTGTTACATACACGATGGGAGCTCCTGAGAAGCGGGTTACATCTACGCCTCTGCGGCGGAGAAGGGAAATTAAGTTAGAGCGGGGTTTGCTAATCACGACGATGTCCCATCTTTACATCAATAACTTTGATCGAGCTCCTGTAACTTTTCCGACCCGTAGATATAGGCAACTCACTTGACATGAGCCCAAAGAACTTAGACGTCCAAGTTTATATGCATCTTGGTCATCACAAATCACTCTCGGCATTGGCTTCAGATAAGCAGGGTCATTTCTAAAGGAGAATCAATAAGTGGTCTATTTGGTCGTCAATTCCATGACATGAGTTGTCTTCTATAACAATGTGTTCGCCATCCCAGGAGTTTCATTGACCCTCGAATTTACCGCTTGGGGTAGATTAGTACACTGGCAAGTAGTCGCGTTGCCAAAATATGCATACATAAACAAAGGAGAAGCGGCGCTGCGCCCGAAAGCCGTAAGCGTGCTCGCTATGCTCATCCCGGGGCTGTCTTAGTTCTCCGTCTTCTTTGCCTCTGCCCTCTCCTTTTCTTTGCCCTCGGCTCTGGCATGTTCTGCTTCGGCACCCGCCGCTTCGATCACTACCTTCTTCTCGAGGCCTTGCTCCTCTGCGGCCGCGGCCCTGTCCTCTTTTTCGTCGATATCTTCGACGTCCTTGGGCGTCGCGAGGCCGGTATCCTGGTTCTCTTGGTTCTGCTCGTTCTCCTCTTCGATGAGTTCTTGCTGCTCCTTGAGGACTTCTAGACGCTGCTTGTTGGTGGCCGAGCCCTCGGCATTGTGGACCTCGAGTTCGATCTCGTGGAACAGTTCCTCCGGGATGGAGGACAGTACCCCAGTCAGAGCGTGGATCTGAGCATCAAAGCCACTCTCCTCCGCCCCCTTCTCGCCGTACATGTAGGCGTTGCTGAGCACCAAAAGTGTTGAAGGGACACCGTGCTTCAATCGCAGGTCCAGCCAGGACTGAAGGTCCTCTCTCAGCCTTCCAGGAGATACCGTGTGCGTCTTGATACCTCGACTGGCACAAGCCATTTGGAGCTCAGCCACGTTGAGGCTGTCGACGCCCTCAAAGCTGATGACTTTGTCGTCTCTCTTGATCTGCCGCATTCTGTGGCGAATCTGGTACCGAAGCATAGTATCAGTGCCGAACGTGTTCAGGTTCATATAACGGCAGATTGAAACCAGCTGCGGCCTCGAGAGGTTATCCAGCGTGAGATCGTCCTTGAACGCCTTGCAGATCTTGATGACATCCTCGGCGGTCGGTTGCTCCCCGGTGGCTCGCAGTTTCCTGAAGAAGACACCGAACTCCTCCTTTTGAGCCGTGGCCGGCGTCAAGGGGAGACCCGTCTCCCTGAGAGTGTCTCGCAGGAACGAGCTGACTTCCTTACGAGTAGCCCGAAGCGTCGCGGCCTTCTTCTCCTTGGACTTCTGACCCTCGTATGTACTGGGCAATAGGTTGGGGAAGAGCTTGAGGGCAATGGGCAATAGCGCCTCGGCGAAAGGGACGATGATGAAGACGGAAAAGGGAACCAAGCGACCAAGGTCCTGCACCGTCCGTTTGAGCTGCCGGCTCTCCCGCCGGGTAAGCTCGTAGCCGGCGGCCATCTTCAACGCTAACCGACTGCTGATCCTAACTTCGGTCGCTAGGAGCTTAGTCCCATCCCAGTAATGTTGGATTTCCTTCTTTATTTTCTGTCCTATGGTTAATTTCTTGCCCTGTTTCTCTTCCTGCTTTTCGATGTCTGCATTCTTCTTGGCGGCCAATTCGCTCAACGATTTCGGCTCGGCCGTGGGTTTAGGCACAGGCGATTCTTCCATCGTTGAAGCTACCGACCGATTCTGGCTCTTGCTCGTGGTTTGTGCCGCCTTCTTGTCCGCCGCCCTTGCTTCTTCCTTCGGGAGAGGTTTCTTAGCCGCCTCCGCGTTGAAACCAGGCGGTGGCCCATCGGGCGGCCCTCCTGAAGGCCTCTGCTCGGTCGCTATGCATCGCAGGGGGATCAGCAGAGCGCGGGTGGTAAAGTCTAATGGCAGAGCTCGATCATGTCGTCCAAGGTAGGCCGATGGGAGACTAAGACCAGGTCGGGCAGCCACGGTCCTCCCAGCAAAGGGGTTTACTAGGATCGCCCTTCGGGCAGCAGCTCTAGAGGATGCGCTCATAATAGAGACCGGCCGGGGGAACTTGGGTGGAAAAAGGAGAGACAGTATACAGGAATACGGTATGTAAATCGGAAAAGAGTAGTTCCAAGTCTGCAGTAGCGGAATTGGTGATAGTACAAGAAAAAATGTATGTGCGAATGTTGGGATATGAAGATGTTCGTCTTGTCGAAATTAAGACCGAGCCGAGAATGCTGGTTCGATTTGATTGGGGATATGTATGACGGATGGACGTGGGCAGGGCGGCTTGGGTGGAATCGGCCTGTTGCTTCCTCTGGGTGGGGACCGCAGGGTCCAGAACCTGAGGCCGATCCGCTATGTCCGCTCCGATAATCATCACGTGACATATATGTCAATTTACATATGTACCTACACGTGTTCCCAGGTACATTCAACGCATTTACGTACGAGATACACGCATAAAGCAACGCTAGCCAGGGACACTTCACAAAATCAAGTAATATCCTACTACCTAGGTAACCTTATTAAGAGCTTAAATCAACTACACCACGCCCGTTTGGAAGAATACTGTTCCTGATATATCCTTAACCGTTACCCTGTGGAAATAATGGGTCGAAGTGTCATACAGCTTTTGGACGGGCTCTGCCAAGTCTCGACTATCTGCCTCCCAAAGGGAAATTGTAGGGGCATGATCGCAATACGTAAGCCACCATGAATGACAGTGGCTTACGTATCGCATACGCCCTGTCGAGTGACTTCGAGCCATGGGTTTATTCTTTGATAACCACGTAGGGGTAGAAACAGTTTAAGCTGTAAGCACCTAAGAGCGTTGCGATTCGGGCTCTAAGTGACAGCATCATACTGCACAGACCTAGGGGGAGATATCGGTGCTTGTCATCATTCGCAGCTTTACCAATATTTGAGTGATGACATACGGATACATACATCGATATATGCTTTCTTCTCGCTTAAAGGAATGCCATGGCCCTACGTCCCGAGGCATTTTAATATTGCGCGCGCTCATCAAATTTGCCTATGGCAAGAAGAGTTTTCTTAGGGTTAGCTAGCTGGCTGACTTGCAGGAACCCGGAACTTTATCTACTTAAGGGAGAGTAATGGCATCGATTATCGCAGAGCACCATAAGCATGGATAACCCAAAAGCAACGCCGATGAACGGCTTGAAAGGAACGATGGTTTAAGAGCTGGCGTTAAAAGTACACAGCTTTTAGGCGGTACATATTAGGTAGGTACTTCGTACAGTAGATTAAACAAAGACCATGATCCACATAGTGTTGATGTTCAACTGGTAACTAGGGTGTAATACTATCAACGGATAAACGTGTACGTTAGCTAATCCTTGAAAAACCAAGAAGACAACCTATCCGGTATCTCCATCGTTGACCCCAGGCGTAGCCTCAATCCGCATAATTGAGGACAAAGACGCTCAGCGACACATCATTGCCGAGGTAAGTGGTAGACAAAAAATTGTCCCCGTCCCGCAGGGCTAGGAAGGCAGCTTCCAGCACATATATGACTGCGAGCAGCACCCAAAGCGCGAATACGGCGAAGTAAGGCAGGAGAGCGGCCAGGATGAGCCGCGCCTGCTGCATCTTCGCGGCCATCTCGGCGGGATGGAACGTCCTCAGGATCGGGTTTAGGTCGGGGCTGGGATGTTGTCCCCCCAGCAGCCCCCTCAGGAGGACCAGGACGGAGGAGGCGCACAAGGCGAGCCAGGCGGCGCTCCGGAGCTGGGCCAGCGCCGGGAGCATCCCAAAGAGCCCTCCCCGCAGCAGCTGAGACAGATCCAGTTGCGAAAAGGGGGTATCGGGGAAGTCGTCCCGATGGTAGATCATGACCCCGAAGGTCCTGTAGGGAGCGTTCAAGTACGGCGTCTTCCCAAGGCTGCAGGTGACCCTCCAACGCGATTTACCGGCGACGGCAACGCTGAACCGGACGCGGCGCCCGAGAACCGTGCCGACTACGTACCATAGCAGGTAGGCCCCCACAACGATCGTGATGATGGCGTATACGGTCCCGCGCCAACATGTGGCAAAGTCGAAGAGCGGCGGGCCGCAACGCGCGATAGAGGAGGAGAAAACATCAATGTTAAGCGCGATGACCCCGAAATAGTTTCTGCAAGAAGTAGCCATTCGAATGCAGAGGCCGAGGAACAACTGATTATAACGTGCCACGGAGGTGCCTGCGGTGAGCGCTCCCTCACAAACTATCCGTAGAAACCCGAATATCTTGTCGAGGTAGACATCACAGGGGGCCGGAAGGTGACTCCATGACTCGGGCTCCACCGGTAAGTGTCTCGTCTCGCCCAAAAACAAGATAGGCACGGGACCGAAGTCCATAGCGTTGATGCTTTTACCTATGTTTCTTTGTGCCCGTTATTTTTTTTCTTCCTTTGACGAAGCGCTTTCGCAATTGCCAAAGCTATTGCGTTCCATCAAAGCAAGTAAACCATAAAGAAGGGACGAAGGAGATATATGTAGGTGCTTTCAACAATAGCCTCTGACTCTGAACAACTTCATTCTCAGGGGGTATAATTACAAGAGGCTTGTTCCGTTTCAGTGTTCGCTTCGGAGGCGTTCGTGCTCGTTATAGTGCATCCCATACTCGCAAGACTGTTCAATTATGTCCCGAAACCTCAATGTGAGAATTATTACGTCTACTGTGTCCCATATATTCCAGCCACCAAAACCTTGCTGGAATTCGCGGTGCCGTCCTGCCCGCTGCGAGCCGATAACACCTGGAGCCGTCTAAGTCACTACGACGTTTTCGAATGTGAGGAACTGGTGATACCTTACCCTCGAGGACAGGCTACTCTATCTTCTGCTGCTTGAAGGTATCCGTGGGGGAAACGGCTTAATGGGCTCCCAAATTAATTACCCAGAGAGCCAACACCAGCGAAAACGAGTCCGACGAATGCGATATACCCGGGACAGGAGCGTAAATAAGGGGTTGCGGTAGGCTTTCACGTGAGGGTGATGTTATAATAGTTATATAGCTATATACGCGAACTTTAATTTCAGTCATTACCTGTAATACCACACTAGGTATGAAGTACCAACACCTGGCAGAAACTAAGTACAGATATATCTCGTTAGAAATACCACAATTGTGTATCGCCAAACGCCGATAATCGCCATGCTAAGGTTTATTGGTGATGCATATACGCCGCCAAGTCATGAACCGCTGCGAAGGCATTCGTCTTTCCTTTAACCGCGTCGTGGCTCTCAACCCCTCGTGATATTCGGACCGGTCCCGATGCCCGTCAGTGTGCGCACGGCCCAGTGAAGCCAGCTCTCCGTCTCCAGCTGCGCCTTCAGCTCATCGGCCTGCTCCTCCACCTCCCCCACGCGGACTTCGAACTCCTCCACGCCGCTCTCGACGTCCTGCACCCGCGATTCGAGGCCGCTGATCTCGTAGTCTAGCTTCTGGCCCCACGTCTCGATTTCCCGGAGAAGTTCGTTGAAGTGGTTCCTCTCCTCCGCGATGATTTCTTGCGACTGCTGCTTAGCCTCCTGGCAAGCGTCGCTACGCTCGTAGTAAATGGCTTGCAGCTCTTCCTGTTGTCGAGAGTAGTACTGACTAATCTCCTCGATGCTTTGAATTTTCTGGTCGACCCATGGCTCTATGCCCTGCTTGATGTTAAAGATGCTCTGGTACAAGCTGCGGGCAACCTCGGCGAGACGAGCTTGCTCCTCCACATCTGCTTCCAAATCTGCATCTCCGTTGTTATCTAGAACTGCAAGCTCCTCCCACCGAAGTACAGCTTCTTCCGCCTCACTGAATGACATTCTTCTGGGCCACCGACTCTCGTTCGGCAGGCACGTTCCAGGCCGGTGTGATGCGTGAATGCTATGCCGTCGGTGCAGGGCCGTGATAGTACTGTTGAACTGTCGCTCAGCCATGGCGATGAGGGCCGGCCCATATAGATCGTTCTCGCCTATTGCCGCAGACTCAGCTACCGAAGACTCGATGGCCGCAACTTCGTTCCGCATCTCGACCATATCCTCGTTTGTATCCTTTTGTCCCATGCCGCCAGCTTTGGTCGTGGGCTGGGCATCACGAGTCCGACCGTACGCTTGCGCCGGTGTCGAACCAGGGACATTCTCTTTTCTAATGCCCATTGCGTATTCTTCTGGCTTGTTCTTCCACGTAAAAGCTCTGCCGAGTGGTGCCGCTGAGCTTGCATCAAGGCATGGGGTATAAGGTGATATCGACGTGGCTGTGCCTGGGAATGGGGTGTCTGAGGACGTGTCTCTTGAGGCTCGACCGGGTTGGCCTCTGGGGACGCCTCCGTTATAGACCGCACCTTTGATCCGCTCGAACCCCGAGCGAGCATCTCGGGCAACATTTTTGAAGACGCCTCGACGATGAGCTTCCTTTTCTCCGGGACTATCCCCTATACTAAGGGTGGACGCCGGTGCCGGACTAGAGTAGATGGTGTGAGAGTCTTCTCTTCGTGAGGTTTCGCTCCCCTCGTCCTGCGACACTTGCTGTGCCCGCTTTGCCTGAGCGTTGGTCTCTTCTTTACCGAAGAAGATGTTGCTCATATCAGGAATCGATCTCTCATTGTAATCGGCTGTCGGGCGCTTGGGCTTGCCTAACCATAGCCACTTGGCACGTTCTCCAGACAACAACCTGATGAATTTGTCGAGGTCAAGTGTCTCAATGTCACCGATGCCACCCTTGTCGCGGCCACCAACCATGCCTAGGACGAGTTCTCCCCGCTCGCCTCCGATTTCTCTGACAGTCGATTTGACCGCTTTCTGCACTCCCCAACCTTCCCCCGAGGCTGCTTTGGCGGTTGCAGCGTGGAGCTTATATAGGGTCTGCCTGTCAAGCCTCCGGGTCCTTTGGGACCTCTCCATTTTGATGTATTTTTGGAAGTAGTATATGCCCCTCTCCGTAGATTCGAGATCGAAGACATCCTTCGAGACGGGTGCTCCAAGATAGCTCAACCGATTCCTTGCCCCCATTAGTAGCCCCAGTAGTGCAACAACGGTCGTTGGTCCGAGTATGCCATCGGCAGGTTCCACGTTGTAGTACTCCGCTCCGAATTCGGTCCACCAGTCGCCGACTGCGGTCTCGGTGACATCGCAGAGGAGGCCGTCGATATATACACGCTCTAGCTTTCCAAATATGTACAGCGCAACCTGACACAACTTGACGAGCTCAAGCACGGCTTCCGGGAAAGGGATCTTTTCGCTTGTCTTGTACAGAAGGTAGAACTTGGATTTGGAAGCTCCGGTGGGCTCGGTTAGTGACAAGCCAGACCGACCGGAGCACCCTAGCCTTTTGAGATCCTCGTTGACGATAAACTCTTTTCGGTGGACCTTGATATCGCCATCGGGAACCGGTATGACAGTCAAGGCAGAAGGAAAGCTGCTGAGGTTGGTCACCATCACCTCCCCAAGGGGCGTCTCTTTTGGTCGGGCATGGTATTGCTGGACGGCCTTAAAGTAGACACGCAGGCGAGGTGACCAGGCATCCTCGTCTGCCGGAACGCTCAAGACGCCAACCACAACGGATTGCTTCTCATCTCCAGTATATGTGACTATGACAAGAGTAGGTGACTGTCGCGAACAAGCCCACTGCTCGACTAGGTATAGTTCATAGCCCCGAAGCTTCTCTCTTCGCTCGACGACGCTCACGCATGGATCTTCTTCGAGGTACCTGTGCAGAGGTTGCCGGGTCAGTTGGACTCCTGCGAATCACGCCGGTGTAGGTCCTAAGGCATACCTGAAGGCGACGGGATCGGGAAAGACGAGATGGCGGCGTTGGGGCCCTGGCGATGATGATGTCTCGGCGGTGGCTAATGCAGGATCCTGCTGGGACTGAGTCTTCTGCAACAAAGATCTCGTTCGGAATAATTCGTCTTCCCGATGGTAAGGAAGAGGGAACGACATGACTTAGAGGTGCGCTGTGTACTCTAGACCATGCATTACGAACCCTCTAGACCGCTGTATTCGAGGGGTCATTGTGTACTAGCAAGACGCGACATGGGGTTCTGCATTCGTAGGTAGTAGGCAAGGTTCAGTTTCGGAAGCTCCTCAGTTTCGGCAGCTTATGCGTCCAATACAGAAGATAGCGAACAGGGCTGAAACCACTTTGGCTCTTGAAAAGGCGTGTTCCTGAAGCAAATATGGTCGAAATATGAAGAGGCTCCTGTTATGGGCCTCTTTCGAAATTCAAGGGACCCTGGTCGTTCATTCACGGCCACAAGTTCCGTCCGGCTTTTAGACACCCAGCTGGAGATGGCCGAAGTGGGGAGCTCGATAATGCCGTCATAGCCCCATGTAGGTGTAACCCCATGGGTGCTGGTACAAACCTAAGGTACGTAAGTATGGAGCCATATGAATGTATATAAGTACATATAGGGGCTCTCGTTAATCTCACTCAGGAGGTACATGTAGACAGTATATACGGTGTGCATATAAAGTACACATGTATATATCAGAATTATAACTCCTTGTAGGTACATTTGTAGGCACATCGTAGACTTAATCATTCAAAGGAAAACGAACGATTTGAAGCTACCTGTACATGGGGACTTAAAAGTATGCTCTCTCATGCAGAGTCTGGGGTCGGCCAGTCGAGCTGAAACGAAAGGCACCTTCTTATGCACCTGGGTGTAGGTATAGATACATGAGGTACAACGTACACGTAAGCTCACAGTGCCGGAGCTGTAACCTTAACATGCGTGGGTCTGGGGGATACACGTGCTGAGTAGCACTGCCATTCTACCTATGTACTACATACATGTATAGAGTACATACCAATAGAAGGTCCCACTTACTACCGAGCTCTCCGTGGAGTACCTACATAGGATAGGTATATTAGGCGGACATTGTATGTATCCGTGTATCTATTTATGTACATACATATCGTGTTTTCTCTTAAATTCGAGCACTCGCCAAATGCCAAAGAGATCCTCCCCCAGACCGGCATAGTTTTTCCTGGCTCCGCAATTGGTTCGGAATTTTCAGTCGTCTCGGGTATGGAGCCACTACAGGCTGCACAGCTAATCACGAAGGAAGGAAAACTAAACCGTTCTGGGGGATCGTCGACTTGGCATTTACCAAAGTGTTCGAATTTAAAGAGAAAATACGGTACGTTACACATATGCAGGTAGGCACGGTATTTACCGGTTGCCCCACAGCGCCTTATCGCCAATAGTCACTCCTTATCAGACCTTCAACTTCAACTTCAACTCCAACCCCTCGATCTATCGCAACCTCACCATATAGTGGAACAGCTGAACTGGAACATTCGGACCCGGCATGAGTATCCCCAGGGCACTAGGAACTAGGCCCTTATAAGACCATTACCATACTTCCGGCAAGACACTTCTAAGCGCCGATCATCCCGATACGATAGCGACAATGGCTATGTTACAGCTGCAGAAAGATGTAGAGAAGCTGACGAGATCTGCCCGGCTCTCAGATGCTGTGGAAGATGTCGACAAAATCATCGAGCTTTTAAGCGAAGCGAGGGAGAAGGTTGCTGCTGGTGAGTGTATTTTCTATCCTTCCTAGTGATAAAACACCCTCCCTACGCTCCACCAAGGTTCAAAATTACTGATCTGGGAGTGCTCCCTTTCTAGCGAATGACCCTCATACTACGAGTTTGACCCTGACGAAGCTGCAAAACCCTATCCGCGAAGGCCTCGATACATTAAATAATGACCTGCGGAATGTACATAAGGCACAGAAGGACTTCGAGAAGGCCCTTAAAGCGGCCTTCTCTAAAGCCAAGGGCACCTTACCTACTGATCATGACCCCATGGAGTCACATGAGACGCTCATCAATCGCGCCATTGCCATGCATCTTCTGCGGGAGGGTCAATTCGCAGTAGCCTCTACTTTCATCAACGAAGCGCAGCCCCAGCCTCAATCCCAGCACGAGCCCTTAAGTCACCCATCTCCCGCCACATTACAAGCTCCCTTGTCTCGATCCGTTACCCCTACCGACGAGATCATTACCGATGCCGACATCCCCACCGATCTGAATGCGTGGCAGTCACAAGCCCTCCAAACCGCCTTCGCCGAGATGTACTCGATCCTCTCTTCTCTGAAAAACCGCGACCTACTTCCTGCTATTACGTGGGCTAGAACCAACTGTGCCGAGCTTGAGGCTCGAGGCTCTAACCTTGAGTTTGAACTCTGCAAACTGCAGTACATATGGCTCTTTAAAGGACCATCGTTTAACGGCCTGCCTGACAATTCTCAGAATGGCGTACTAGGAGCATTGCAATACGGGAAGGAGAACTTCGGCCGCTTCCAACACCGGCACCTCAAGGAGATCCAGAAACTGAGTTGTGCCTTGCTCTACTCTTCGAACCTGGGGGTGTCCCCATACCATTCTATCTTCGATATTACGCAAGCGTTCGAGGAGGTAGCGGCGTCATTTACGCGCGAGTTCTGTTCGCTGCTGGGTCTGTCGGCAGAGTCGCCTCTCTATGTCGCCGCCACAGCCGGCACGCTAGCGCTTCCTCAGCTCGTCAAGTATACAACCATGACCAAGGCAAAAGGTACGGAATGGACGACAGCCAACGAACTAGCATTCGAGACGCCCCTGCCGAAGAGCATGATGTACCACTCTATTTTCGTCTGCCCGGTGAGCAAGGAGCAGACGACGGAAGCGAACCCACCCGTCATCCTGCCATGCGGGCACGTGCTTGCTCGGGAGAGCCTGCAGAAGCTTGCCAAGGGAAGCAGGTACAAGTGTCCGTATTGCCCCAGTGAAGGGCTCATGAAGGATGCGAAAGAGATCATATTGTGAAATCCGTACTGAAAGGAAGTACTGGCACTGGCATTGGGCCGGAGGAATATCTGGAATTAACGGCGTACGGGGTAGGGTGGTTTCAAAGGCTCGGTTTCCAGGCAAGGCGTTTCGGGACGAGCAGTCGCTTATATGTTGTTAAATGGCGAGATTTCCCGGAATAGCCAGTTGCCTTCAAGGACTTGGATGGATATCCTGTATTCAAGCGGATGTGACTTGCGAGAAAGCCTCATGGGACGCACATGCTGGTTGACCTGACAGATGACACAGCCTGTGACTTTACCACTGCTTCTTGGATGCTGGTGGGGATAATTATGTATTCTTAAGCGTTTACAAAGCGAAAAGCTTTCAGAATCTGCATCCAAAAAGCACTGAGGCTTAGCCCACCCTACCAATCACCACATCTTGATGAACGTATAGTTAGTTATTGTCCGCAGGCTTCTATGGAGAGGTAAACTCAACTAGCCAACAGAGGCTACCAAAATACGGCAGCCAAGGGTCATCGTAGCACACGTGCACATGTTCATTGCGGGGGCCGAGATCGCAGGTCCGCTGGCCTACCATCTGAACGACGAAATAAATTGCGCACTTCATGCGAGCTACCGTAGATATGCTGATAGATGCATGCTTAGGGTAGGTAGGTGGCGAATAAAACGCCTCTCGTTTGAGGTCTGACCTGTGGTATCTTCTGGCAGCATCCAAACAAGCGCTATTTAGCATACGTTAAGTCGGTCCCGGTGTATCGTAGGGCCACGCATGACGCCGATTCTGATCGAGCGGCTCCGCCCCGGTGTCCGACCCGGGACCGTTCATGCCGCATCCGTGCCCCACATTCCCGATATCGTCGTCAAACTCGGCGAAGCCGCCGGCATAGGAGACCGTTGCAGACACACCGGGAAGTGAATCAATCGTATGAGGTTTTTGACTTACAAGCATCGTCTGAGCAGTGCTTATATAACTTCGAGCCTTGATAACTAACGAGGCTACCCCTTTTCTGCAACAAATTATTAGGGTTAGGAGTCTCGAGACTTGTTCGTTGGCATCATATGTTATACCGAGAAGGCCATCCACAAAGACAATCAAGGCAGCTTCTGACTAGTATGGCGATGGGAAACTTTTCAGCTCTTTCCTGCCCTTAACCATCCTGGCCATCCTTGCCGTCCGCCAACTCCTCTCCTGCTCCTGAGTCCTGAGCATGGTTGGAATCGCTATGTTGATCTGTTTAGCTTCCTGTCGTTCATTACGGAAATGATCAATTCCGCCTTCCTTACCGCTGTCGATCGTGCCACCTAAGCCGTTGGCCTGGCCTGCCGTAAGCCAATAACGTTAGTCGCTGACGGCTAAACCATGTCGAATCTGCTTTTCGTCCCATCTCTTTGCCTTGACTCATTAGATTTTACCTTAGAACAGCAGAACGCAGTGTGACTTAAGGGATACAACAGAAGAGTCCGATCAGTTACTGGTGGGGATACGACACCGGGTCTCAGAGTCCTTTGCTCCTTAATCGTTACCGCGATGGCTGCAAGATGCTAGAGGCGGGCATACCCTATAGCCCCTTACTCGAGACTCTGCTTGCAGGTCCCCAATCACCTTCAACCGTGTCACACTATCGAGGTGGATCTAGCGGGGCTGTTGCCCTAGTGAAAGAGCGAGGGCAAATCGCTGCCAGGCCGTCCAGAGTGGAAAGCGGATGTCTTTGCCACCTAATCCGGGTCGTTGTATCCCATTCTAGGATTCAAGACAAGGATACAATTGCCTAAGCACATGCCGTCTCGAACGCATTTAGCATTATTGAGGAACAGGCTACGGAACCCCAAATTGATGACTTCTAGTAAGATTACATATTCAACTTCCAACGCCAGAAGCCACCGGATGTTTCCATGCTTCATAAGCGACCCAAGCCTGGAATATTCCAACAGCAAGAGACAGCATGCCTAAGATGACGGCTATTAGGACACCGACAAGGGTAGCCATCATGGCATAGCGAGCGCCACTCTTGCGTTCGAACCACTTCTCTACGAAACCTCGCGGAGTAGGGTTTTTGACTTCCTCGTAGAGTTCCATTAGTCTCGAGCCAAAGTAACTGTAGCAGATATTGTCTTCACCGTATGCGGCAAAGTCATAGTGAATGCAGTCTGAATCAAAAGACTCCTTTGATACTAAGCTGCGTAGAATGAGCTCCGAGTCAGAATCGAACGGAAATAGGATCATCTGCAATGAGTGCAGAACCTCGATACAAATTTGGTTGGGTATATTTGCACTGGCTCGACTTGTCAGCCATCTGGACACTCCTGTCTATTGAGTGTGGAGAGTTATGTCACATACACAAAGCCCTGCTGCGACTGCGAAGCCATCAGGTTTTCCTTCAGCACACTCGTATAGTGATATATCTCGACCACTCCGTTTCGCGCGTCGAGCCTGAGGTGGTTTCTCAGATCGTCAGTCCCCCGAAATGACAAAGCGGCAATCTTCTTCAGCCGCCTTGCCGTTATGGCGGATTTGACGTCTGTGGTTTTGCCCCAATTATCTTTTATCTCAAGGTCGCCTATATCTACGCTTGGGAAAGCCCTGGTGATGAAACTTGCGAAGCTGGTGTCATCACGCCATGGTAAGGGCTGGGTTCCGAGCTCAAGTAATCCGGAAGGTTGATTCTCAGCAGAACATGTTACCATCGACATTATCTTGACGGCAATGTTGAATGCACGGTGTTGATCGGCGATGGGAGGTAGCTCCGAGTCCTTTGCACGCCGAGAGAAGTATTGATCCGTTAACTCAGAGCGGGTAGCATCTTGTTGATTTTTGAGGAACCTGATTATGTCGCAAACATCATCGTGGGAGCGAAGAGCAGGCTGGCTGCCGAATAGGAGCTCTGGAACATAGGAAGAAGTGACCTCCTTGTAAAAGTCAAAGAAGGGCTCGAGCCTCGAGGATCGTCTCCATGGACATCTTGGACCCCGGCAAGGCTGGCCACTTTGACAGGTTTCGCACAGTTCCCAGTTCCAAAGCACCTGGCATAGCTTCTTCAAATGACCATCATTAACGCCTTGGAGGGGATATGGCCGCTGTAGGGAACCGATCATGTTGGATATTCGCAGGCTAAAAGAACATAGAAGACGCGGCCGAACAGTTTGCGAACAGAACGACTGGAATCATGATAAACGAGGCAGCCGAGGCGATTTCGCAGCCCCAAAGCGACGATCATGCGAAGCCAGGGCTGATTTGGGGCCGTGGCGTTGAGGGCTGTGTCAGCTTCAGGACAAGACTATCCAATAGAATTAAGGATGTGTGGCAGTGCTGCATAGCCTAACTAATTACCCAGCAATACCGAGATAGCTGAACAAGTTGGGAACCCCCATCTCTTCAAAAGTTTGCAAGCCGTCACATTTATTATTCTACCTTTCAAACGAACTTCTTCTTGATGAGTCTGCTCGCGACGAATCCACACGATGGCAACCAGGACCATTGTCAATTCCATATCGACGCCCACAACTTCGCAGGAGTTGCCAAAACTGCAAGACCAAGCTGGCAATTCAGCTTTTCGAAGGGACTCGGGATATTTCACACAGTCGCAGACGCCCGACAGGAATTCGAATTCTCAGCAATCGAGCCGGAGCTCATCCAACGCCGTCGATAGGACCGCCAACCAAGTTCGGCCAGGTACATCTGGAACTGGTCCTGCTCAAAGCCTCGCTGAGTTTGATAAGCATGTGGACAATGACACGATCTCTCGCTTCAGCCACATCCAGTCGCAGATTGAAAAACCATTACTCAAATACGTCTGCAAGTTTCCAGGCAAATACCGATCTATGGCTATAAGGCTCATGGTTCTTGGCACGTCAGAAAGCGAAGCAAAGCCGTATATCGTTGTTTTAGCCCCGGAGGACCAGTGTAAACGCGTGCGGAAATTCTTCGATAAGACATCTGTCCGCGCACTCTGCCAGCCCGAGGATGACACCATGCCGTCTTTTGAAGTACTCGTCTATGGCCGCCCACCAGAACCAAAGGAGGGCGACGACGACATCGATGTCCTTGTTCCGCTCATCAATGGCAACCTCGGATTTACCTCTGACACATACTGTGGTGCGCCCATCATCGTCCGCCAACCGTCTGGTGTCGAAAAGCGAGCCACATTTGGTGGCATCGTCAAAGCTGTATCCAAAAACGGGGATTTCAAACTGTACGGCCTCACGGCCGGTCATGTCGTTGGAGACACGGACGACGATTTGTCTGTTCAGTCCATTACTGATACGGTTGCATATTCTGACGAGCTGTCTATTTCTGACTCGGACTCGGATTCGGATGCAGATGGCTTCGTCGAAGAGATCCAGGAAGCCGTGGTAGATGCCGAATTTTTCGATGAGCCAGAGAAGGCACTAGCGCTCCAAGACGACGGCTCGGCGTCATGGTCATCACTGGAACTTGGAAACCTGGGAAACATTTCGAAAGAAGGCCTCCAAGTATCCCCTGGCGATGGAAAAGGTAGAACATGGATTTCCGGGGAGAATTTCGACTGGGCCTTGATCGAGATGACCGACTACAAGCCAAATCGACTCCGACCAAGATCGAGGACCGAGGACGAAGGCTCGCACGCCGTCGCCTCGACAACTGGAGACCTAGTCATGCCTCCACCACTATCCGACTACATTGGTATGAAGAAATCTGTTGTCGTCATCAGTGGTTCGGAAGGGCCTAAGCGAGGCCATATATCGGCTCTGCCGTCGAGACTTCTGCTACACCCAGGCAGGAAGTTTGTCAACTCGCTGGTGGTGCATCTCGAGGACAATAAGCGTAAGGCATTGAAATCTGACCCATGTTTAATACGCGTCTAATGTTAGAACAGGAATCGTTGATGGCGACTCAGGGTCGTGGGTGGTAAACGAAAGAAGCCTCCAGGTGTATGGTCACGTTGTTGCTACAGATGCCTTCGGTGGCGGCTACATCATGCCACTTGACGAGACCTTCCGAGATATCAAGAATCGCCTCAGCGTGGCGTCGGTAGAATTGGCATCCATGGTGGACATTGTGAGCGTTATGATGCTGAAAAGTTTCGGTCGATCCACAGTATCGCCGCCATTGCCGAACCCGGTTATATGGGAGACAACACCCACGACTAAGACCGTAGGAGACCGAGATGATACCAGAAGCACCGTACATGATGAAGGGAGAGAAACTAATCGATTGGATGATGATCATACATTTAACCCATCTCCCGCTTCCATTCGACGGCGGCATTCCCAGGATCAAATATTCGGAAGTGATATGGAAAGGGATTACCTACAAACATATTTCTCGGACGGCAGATATAGGGGGCATCGGCGTCTGAGTCCGCGTCCCGTTATCATTGCTTCGCAGCCGGGAATACCGCTGTGTGATTACGACTCCGGCTACGCCACGGGCAGGAGCTCGGCCAGGAACTCGGCCAGGAGCTCGGGACAGCAATCAGGAGTGTACTCACATAACGGTAAGCGAGTGAGGCGGAGAGATAGCTAATGTACCTTCCGTAGCGGACTAAACAGGATCGTACGTCAGCCGACACGATGACGGTAAAGACAGAGGTACTATCACGGTCTATCAACACGAGAGCCGAGGAGATGATGAGCATGTCCCCAGTTCCCACTATGAGAGCCCGAGAAATAATTGGACGAAGGAATGCAGAACGGGCCGATAAATCATACAAGGTATAGGTGTCAAATGTAAGGGACGTTGGTTATGTTGTTGTTTTAAGTCCAAAGCATGCGCTATAGGACGCGTACAACTTTTATGTAGCCTAGTAACGAAATATGTATATGCCGAAAAAAGGTGGCCATCATTAATTTGGTACGCTATAACCTAACTGGGTAATTAATATACACCGTAACGCTTTAAAATAACCCCTTTATTATTTATTATAATTTACTATATTTAAACTTAAAATTTTTACCCTTTTTTATTGAGTTGTGCTATTCGCACATTAGTTTTTTAATAGGAGCTGCACATTACTTTTTCTGCACCTGCCACCGGCCCGTCATATTTTTGACGGCCCGTTTAATACGATATTTCTTTTTCGATAAATTAATTGCCCTAATAAAAGCGACAAATACCATATAATAATCGTCCTAATGCGATATATACGCGTTAAGATATTAATCGTTCTTTTCGTTGTTAAGCAAAGCGCTATTTGGTGCCCTATAAGGTGCCCTACAAGGCGCCCTATAAGGTACGCTATAAGGTGCGCTATAAAGTGCGCTAGGGTGCGCTATAGGGTGCGCTATAGGGTGCGCTATAGGGTGCGCTATAGGGTGCGCTATAGGGTGCGCTATAGGGTGCGCTATAGGGCTGAACCATTTAAAACACTTTAAGCGACCCCTTTTTTCTTTTTGCAGTTGTATCCTTCTCCTATACCTTATACTTTACTTATACGTATCTTCGCAACGAAAAAACGCAAAATTAAACGGATTTTAATTTTATTATCTACAGTTAATAAGGATTAAAATCAGTTATAAAAATCCTTTAGAAGACGTTATATTGTTAAGTTATTTAAAGGTAAGCAATAAGTGTTATGAGGTGACTGAAATGGTGGCGGGTCGGTGGCAGGTGTAAAAAAAGTAATGTATGGCTCCCATACAAAAAACTTATGTGCGAATAGCACAACTCTTTTTATTAAACTATAATAAATTAATTAAAAACGTTTTATAATATTAAAAGTTTCTTAAGTTACTAAGGTATATATGTGCTAATAAGTTATTTAAACTATATAAGAGATAATGAGCGTATTTATATAGTAACAACTTTGTTATACGGACGTCATACATTCTCCTGGATATCATTGGATTTGCATGGATCTCCCGTGCCGCAGAGATCCACATCACGTGGCGTATGCCGGTCGAGATACGTTCCATTTTTTTTGTCCCGACCGTCTTTCCTGGGTGACAACCGTTGGTCCATAATATCCAGGGTTGGCGATTGGTACGTCTACCGACACTCGACTAAAATAAGAATTGCTTCCGCTTTTGATTTGCCCTTCGGCAGCAGCCATGCCACGTTCTTCTTCTCGCCTACAATGCGATACTCTCCTGTGCGGCCGGCCAGTTGGCTCTCACGTGTGCTGAGCCTGACGTCGGTGGTGGGAGGCGGAGGATGCCTCAGCAAGGTGTCTCCCTACGCTGGCCTCCGGTGGAAGTCCACCAAGAAGAAAAAGAATACCAGCAAGAAGGATGCAGGCGAAGAGGAGCGTCAACACCAGCCCTCAGGTACTTTAAGCACGACATCCGACTCAGGCTACCTAGTCTTGTCACAGCCCCGACACCTCAGCGACCACATAGCAGGACAATCAATTGATCAACTGCCATTAAGTCCGGAGCAGCAGGCACTGGTCGACCTTATTCTGGCCGGGCGCAACGTGTTCTATACAGGTGCAGCTGGAACCGGAAAATCAACCGTCCTCCGTGCCGCAGTCGAGTGCCTCAGGCACCTCGGGCGCCGGGTCGAAGTGGTGGCACCGACGGGGAGGGCGGCACTCGCCGTCAATGGCATGACCACATGGTCCTATGCCGGCTGGACCCCTTCGGCCCATACTCACCCGCTTAACGTTCTCCGGGAGTGGTCAACCAGCGAGAGGAATATCCATCGCCTTGCGGAAACCGACGTTCTCATCATCGACGAGATTAGCATGATCGAAAACCATCATTTGGAACGGTTGAGCGAAATCATGAAGGAGGCCAGGGGCCATGCAGGCTGGGACCTGGGATGGAACCACGTCCAAAACATCCGGCAGTCTGCTTTCGGAGGCTGCCAGATCATTGCTACCGGGGACTTTTTCCAACTGCCGCCCGTATGTCCCTTCCAATACTGCATCGAATGCGGCTCGCCGCTTCTCAAGGAACTCCGGCCGGGCGAGACGACATATCGCTGCCCATCTGGCCACGGAAACTGGCCTGACTCCTACAAATGGGCCTTCCAATCCGAGGTCTGGGACAACGCCGACTTTGCCCACGTCGAGCTGAGGCAGGTCCACCGCCAGGCAGGGGACCCGCTCTTCATCGAGATTCTCAACAGGGTTCGATGCGGCACGCTCACCTACCACGATGTTATGGTACTCACGGACCCTAGCCGGAAAACAAAAGACCTGACGAATGCGGTCAGGTTGTACCCCACCCGCTCCGAGGTGGCCAAGTACAACGCTGACAACCTGCGCGAGTTGAAAACTCCAGCCTACCACTTTTTCGCTCAAGACTCCTTCCATTGGAATGAAGCTGCTCATCCACATCTCAGAAGCCATGGCGAGAGACGGGCTGACGGTACCCTGGCCGCTCTGAGAGAGCACAGGTACGAGCCATGTCTGCGCCTCAAGGTGGGCATGCCGGTGGTATTACTCTCAAATATCAGCATCAGTAGAGGCCTGGTCAATGGAAGCCAAGGCGTCGTCGTCGATTTCGCTCCCGTGGATGGTGGCGACCTGCTACAACGCAGGAGAACGTCCAGGGCCGGCCTGAAGAGCGTCTACGTTTCCGACATCATTGACGACGAGCTCTTCCAGTACGCTACATCGACACATCCCGTCAGGGCCCTTCCCGTCGTCCGGTTCGACAACGGTGTGGTTGAGGTCATCCATCCCGAGTGCTCGGACCACGAAATCGGTAACGAGACCCTGTCCACCGGATATGAGCTAGATACATACAGCCGAGACATGGACGAGTTCCTAGGACGACCCGCGCCTTCGGTGCTCTGCAGGACTCAGATCCCCCTTATCGCCGGCTGGGCGATGAGCATACACAAGGCGCAGGGCATGACCCTCGGCAAGGTCATTGTCGATCTCACACGGGCGTTCGAAGAAGGCCAGGTGTACGTTGCCCTGTCGAGAGCGAGGAGCCTCGACGGACTCAAGATAGAGGGTGATCCCCGGGGCTTGTTGGTACGGAGGGAGGGCAACCAGGAAGTAAAGAAGTTTTATTGGGAAAACTTCGGCAATAAAGAAGTTCTGACGTCTGGTTTGGACTTGCTCAAAATGCCAGCAGGGTCTGTAGCAGAATAAAACAACAGTGGATACTACTATGACATGACGTCGGGTCTGGATCCGCACTCTACCTTTTGCCTGTTGCTCCGGCTCAGTTCGAACACACTAAGCGCCGGAATACAGACCAATATGCGGTGGCGGGACTTGGTAGGCGTGGATTAGATGATATTGAGGAGTATTGAAAGAGCAGCTCTAAAACGGTATCGGATTAATAACAAAGACGAGACCCTGGGATGGCCCGATGTTGGGACAACGAAGGGGTCTCTCGTTGAATGAGAGAATAATTTTCATTTTCGGCATGTTGTCGACAGTAGCAAAAAGAGTTGCAGAGGTTCTCCCCTAAATATCGACGGTTTTATATTATCCCGATCAAAGCCACATGTTTGCCGACTAAACGCTGTGAGACACCCAACATAGTCTACTCGCGGCCTTAGTTTATCAATCGACTAGTTATGGCACCAAGTGTGGGATACAGGGAATAAATGGAACTGGGTGTTGCTTTTATCTATGGGGCTATCTCCTGACACGAAGGAGAAAAGGAGTTTTACCACACCAACTGCCAAGAACTAACTCAAAGGGTGGATGGCCGAATGAACGCCCCAAACGCTTCGCCTCCTGCCCCAATATGCTCCTTGTTGGGGCCACAATCACATTTCCACACAGCCTGCTCCCTCCCCCGCCGCAACGCGATAGTCGCATCATTGTTCACCTCATGGGAACATGGAGCGCCCGAATTTCGTAACCAAGTTCTATCAGTGAGTGTATGCGATATTGGTGGGTATATAGGTGCTGAGTTGATAACATTCACGATTCCAAAATTATATTTGAGTGTAAGGCGGCAGCGTCCCGTCTCACCGCGGTGGTTCCCCTCCCTGTGGCGGAAAGTTTGGTTGTGAGCCGATATAACCCGGGGAGCCCATTGACATGTTCACCGACATGGCCCGTCGGATCCTTCGTCTTCCTGGCCGGGCACCCGCAGCCAGCTTCGATATCGGAACGGTGGATAAAACAACGGCTGCTTCCTTACTCGGTACGGCTCTTCAGGCAAAAGCTCCAGGAATCTTCCGGAGCGGAGCCAAGACAAGCCAGAACCGCATATGCTACGGCCAGTAGTCAGACTAGAGCAAGGAGAGCCTTTGGTCTTGAATTCTTTCCCAACACATCATGCAGGACGGCATCCATCTAACTCGAAAGGCCCCGTAACACGGAATCAATGAATGGACTGCGAACTGGGTCCCATGTGACCTTCCGTCATGTCGGTGACGATTTTAAGCCCAAGTAAAGCCCTCAACACCAGCAGTGTAAGCGGAGCAAAGCAACACCATGAAGCTGATACAATAACCCACTACCGGAGACATATCCAGCAGCCAGGGTCCGTCCCTCTGGACAGTAAACTAGCACAAGACACATCCCGACCGTTCACCTCGCTATGTATGAACATATTATATACATACGCATTTAAACACAGCCCACCAAGCACAACCCCCTAGTTCCGACAAACCGCTCACAGCGTCGGTCAGTCAAATAATCACCACAACCAGGAATATCTCACGCGCCACAGAGCCGACAAAGAAGTCTTCAGTATAGCCCGCACCCGCCTATATTTTTATCTACCTGTCACCCATCCATCATCCATCGATGGGACACCGATACGCCACACCCGTCTCCCGCCCGTATTCGTCGACCCGCCTGTGCGTCACCCGACTCTCCGCCCCTCCCGCCTCCTGAAGGGTGTCGAGGCAGCTCTTGTGGTAGATGTGTCGGCAGGCGAAGACGACGAGGGGGCCGAGCGGCGGCTGCTGCCGGCTATCCTTCCCCCTCGTCAGGCTGTCACCGTTCGCCGGGGCCTGGGCGGCGTCATCTGCTGGCCGGGTGGCAGCTTCGCTCACAACCCCGCCGATATCGGCGGCCGTGTCTTTCCCTTTCCCTTTGCCCGTCCCCCCACCAGGGTATTCCGTCTCATCCCGGCCGCGTTTCCCGCGCGTGGTGGCGGCGGCGGTCAGGGCGGCCTTCCGCTCGCGGCGCCTCCGGGCCTCGTCGGCCTGCCTCTCCTCCCAGGCCTCGAAGACGTTGCCGGCAACGCCGGGGCCCCAGACGCGGCGGCCGCAGGCCTCGCAGGTGGAGCCGCGGGGCCGCCAGCCGCGCTGGCGGAGCTCGTAGGCCTGCCGGACGTCGGCGAAGAGCTGCTGCTCGAGGAGGCGGTTCGACAGGTTGAGGATCGACTCCTCATACGCGTAGGCAGCGAAGATGGACGTGAGCACGGCGCGCAGGTCCGCGAGGCTGGGCGACGTGGTCGCCGCACGGGCCAGGAACGCGCGCAGGATGCGGAGGAACGTCGCGCTGCCGTCCGAGCTGGCGATGAGGTGGTTGCTGGACTGGTCGATTCCCTGCGTGGAGGTGGAGGTGGTGGTCAGGAGCGCCGTGAACGTGTGTTGGACGAGTGAGCGCAGAAGTCCGACAAGTTTTTCGCTGTCAAGTACCTTGGCCAACGATGGCTTGTTCTCCGGAAGCTCGTCACTGCTCGTTGATGCGACTACCGACGACAGCCGACGAGTGATTTGGACCGTCGTATCAATCAAGTCAAGCCATAGATTCTCTTCGGGGGTGAGTTCGGTCGGGGCTGGTGGCTTTTGCCTTTGCTGAACTGAGTTGGCTTTTTTAGCTGTCTTCATCTGGCCCTGGCACAGCCAGATTCCGACATGTGTGTATTTCTGTAAGCCTTTGAGGAGATCCTCAGCAGCCTCTTCAACATCTAACTCATGGTTACCTTCGCCCGTGCCCGAAACTAGACCCTGAAGAGCGGACTCTAAGGTGTCCATGTGTCTAGTCAGCCGTTGCATGGCGTCCTGCACTTGCCCTTCACGTGCCATTAGGATGACGGCAGCGTCGATAACACCAGTATCTTCCATTGTCGGCAGCAACTTGTCAAGTCTCAAGTTCGTGGCTTGAACAATCCCGACATAATCAGAAACATGCGAAGGATTATGCCGACACATCAGTTGCAGGTATTGCTCGACGAAATCCCGGTCGAGTCTGCTTGATTGGATATCTGATGTCTCCGGTTCTGGCTCTAGTAGAGTTTTCAGGTAAAGGTATTGTAGCTCCGACTGTCCATCCAGAGAGTCTAACACGAATCGATGCAATTCCGGGGCATGTCTACCGAGGGTTTGTGCAGCGCGAACTGGATCTAGTTCGACTAGGGCGTTTGGATGTTGTTTTAGCACATCATGGACATCTTGAATCTGCCTCTTGGTGGGTCCAGCCTGTGTTCTCAGACAGTCAGCGATGCAGTCGAAGATCTCTTCCTGATCCTCGGGGTCCTCGAAATAGATCTGTATCAGCTTCCCATATTGTTTCTCATTCCTGTATATGCGCTTGAGGATTCGATAGAAGCCGGCCTGCTTGAACAGAGGTATCATCGGCGATAGATCAGGCGGGTGGTACACTGAGAGCAGATATTCTGCGCTCAATTGAGCATCCTCTGCTAGATCGGCCCCGGGATAGTTACAGAGTCCGGTGATGACCTTGTTTAGGGTGGACCCCGGGATGAGAAGGTACTGTGGGAATTTGGGAAGATTGCGGGCGATAAACATATCCAGATATATGGTGTCCTCGGGGACAAAGTCAGACGGATTCATGATCTCCAACAAGATAGATACCACATATTGGCGGTCAACCGTCAACCCAAAGGTCTGCTCTTCGGGCAGGTCTCTACCTGTACCACCGTTCAGGTGCTTCTCTTGCGCCTCGTTGAGGAACGAGTCTTCAAAGGCTTCATTGAGCGCACTCAAGAAGCTGGGCGCATCGAATTTGAGTATCATCCGAAGGTACGGGAAAGACGGCTCGTGAGTCTCGCCTGGGCGCGTAAGGAACGTCTTACCGCTACCCTTTGGCCAGGTGACACTCTGGCCGGAGAACAGGAACCAATATATTTCGGCCTTCGCTTGTGAGGCTAGGGTGTCGTCCATGTGCGCTCCGGTCGGATATATCCTTCCGGTTAGTGTGTAGGATAGATATGGGAACATCTTCAGAGCATTCACTCCGAGCATATTTTCATTCATCAAACTTTCCGATGACGCAAAGTCTCCGCCCTGAGTGAGTGGGATAAGGAGAGTTAGTAGGTCGATGAGCGGCGTGATATAATCATGAATCGCCTGATTCCAGACATATATCAGAGCATCGTAGAGGCCGTGTTGCTTGCACAACAGAGTAACCTGGTCTAGGTCGAGAGTTGCCGTATCCATGTGGCAGACCATCTCTTCTAAACGACTTTCCCAGCCTTTGGCAACATAATGAGTGACCATGGCTTTGACGGCTGTTGGCGGCACTGAGGAGATCGTCTTCGCGAGGATATACGGTTCCAACGTTTCCAAGAAAATACCCTCTACGGCACTTTCTTCAAACCACTCGTACATCTCGTCAAACAAGAAGTCGGTGTTCCCTACACTCTGGCAGGCGACAAAGCACGTCTCTGTCAGCTCACGTAAATGTTGGTCATCCACTGCGGTGCTGTCTTTCTGCCGCTGACTAAAGGCATATTTGAGAGATGCGCTCATGATCTCCATGAGCTTGTCGTGCACCATCTGATGCCTCAACTCGGCGTCTTCGGGTAGCCCCACCGTGAGCTTATCCGCGTCGCCCGTGTAATATGACGTCGCGAGCTGGATGGCACCGACATAATCGCCGTCCTCCATCAACGCGATCAGTCGATCGGCCCAGTTTGACAGAGTACCAATCGAGACATCGTTGAAACCGAGCAAGAAGATACGGCCTTTATACGCCTTGAAGCTCATATAAAAGGCATCTGCTACAACGCCATGCATCGACGAGTCTTCCTCGTCGAGTTGCTCAACGAGAGCGTGGAGCTGATTTGAAAAGAGATCTACGTGATATATATGCTTGTGTATGAGATCAAACGCCTCCGTCATCCTCATCGAGCGGTCCTCTAAGACAATTAGTCTTTGTGTGATGGTGAGGACGGTCAAGACGGAGCGACTAAGCCATTGGACGGCGACGATAGCCTCTTCGCATTTCCATCGGCTCCGAGCCTTAAATCTCAAGGTGGGCGGCTTGTCCTTGTCTCCAGAGGGTATCTCCTCGACGTCCAGGACCGTCAGGACATTCGACCAGCAGTAGACGAGTTTCGCCCTGGAAGTGACACCGCCGGTGGCCGGGTCGGGCACTTTCAGCTTTACCGCAGGGAACCATGCCAGGCAGCCGCTCATAGCGCTGTGTGGCGCAACGTCCTTTGGTCTTGCCGATTTGTGCTGGGTCTGAGCCACTGGGGTGGTCGAAACGATGACGAGAAGATAAGGCGTCAGCATAGCAGTGAGGCCCATGGTGTCCGTCGCGCGTTCGACATTCCCTAACGGCAATGGAGAAAAAGCGAGTACGGTACTGGGTTTCAGCGGCTTGCCTGTCGGTGCGGGCGTATCTGGATAACGTCCGAGTATCCGCGTCGTCTTAACAGTCCTTCCGAGTGCACCTGTACCGCGAGTTGCCAGGTGAGAAAAGGCCATCCCGCGAGCATCTGCGGAGACCAATGCAGTATGCCTCGTCCCAAGGAACCCCAGATGCGTTACGGGCACTTTAGGCAAGTGACCATCCATTGTCCGGTTTTGTAACTGCGAGGGATCAAGATGCGGTATGGACAAAAACGGCCGAGAAGCTCGACTGGTATCCCAGGTGAAGATACTCCCGTTCTCATGACCGCCAGCTATCGTCGTATGGTCGGCTGAAATAGCGATGGCGGTGATAGCTCCGCACTCGACGGCTAAATGTGTCAATACATATTTAACGTCATAGCGCAGACTAGATACACTAGATACTTGGACTCACCTCTAGTTCCCGGCCCAATGATCAGCTTCAGGTTTTGGTTGTAATCAAACACTAAGATTATGCCCTTGGAAGTGCCCAAAACAATCGAGGTAGTAACAGCTACGCAGGTGGGCGACCCGAAGTTGCGCTTCCCCGCCTCGGAAAACGCCTGGCCGTTTAACTTATTGAGTTTCGTCCATCGTACAACCTCCCACGGGGGCGAGACGGTTTCGGCCTCGCCAGAATCGGATAAGAGGTGGCTACTCAGGGACAGGTTCCTGCTGTGCCCCGTGAGAAATGCAGGCGAAGAGGGGCGCGGACTAAGACTAGAAGGTGAAGATATTCGGGACTGAAATCGTTGGTCGAAGGGTCTGAAGGAGGGAGTCGGACTGCCCAGACCAGGTCGCGAGGCTAACGAGGGGAGAAGGCTGCTGCCCGGAGAGGACAGCACGGAACCCTGAGAACAGCGGATCAGACAGGAGCTGGACAGTTAGGAATGTTTGCGCCTACTTGTACTGAGGGGGAATCGTCGGGCACGGATTGCAGGGAGCCAATTGGACTTCCAACCCTCCTGGGCAAGCCTTCGCTTGCCCCCTCCTCGGAGACATCGTCGGTGTCTCGTAGTAGCTGGCGGTAGCGGTTGCTAAGAGGATTGTTCGCAGGGGGGGCAGATTCCGCCTCCTCTTGTCGCTCCTCCTCGAGGATCTCCGCTATATTGCGCTGCTCCAGTTCCTGCTCCGGCTCCCGCTCTGGCTCGACCATCTCTTGGCCACTCGCACTCGATGGACGGTCTCCATCTGGAGAGAGTTCTAAGTGGTCGTCATCCATATCGGCAGCGCCATGTCTCTCGCCGGAGAAGGTATGCTCATCGAACGGCGTGCATCAGAAACATGGCTTGTGAGCTTCTGACAGCACCGCTTTGGTAGGTGATCGGAGCGAGGCAATCGAGCTATATATCGTATAGTTATATGCACACCGGAAGAAAAGTGCAACGGAAAGACGTAGCGTTATGGTGCCCAAGTAGGTGGATAGATGCACACTATGTGGTCTTGGGCAAACTACTAATGCGACGTTCGTAAGTCGTAATAACGTCTTACTTGAATTAAAGAGCCTGAGTGCTGTTATGTTAGTCAGTTGGTTAGTTGGTTGGTTAGTCAGTTGGATAGATATCATATCATGAGCTTTCTTGGAAGGCTCGCTTCCTTCTGGCTTGTCGCAGCTGCAGTTAGTAGTTACTTACTGTACTGCACTACAAAATCAGGCCCGCCCGCTCTCGGCTTAGCACAGCACGACCATTGATAGCCAATCATCGCCGACCCAGGGCCTGCTAATGATTCCCATAGCTCCCCTGGTGGTCTCCACTAATCCCAGTTAATTTCAGTCGTCCATTGGCTGAGCTCACTACGACATATATCGTCATTGGCTCGTGCACTTTAAACATACATACAATACATACAGTACATACTACGCGGTACACAGAGGTACGTAACTGAGGCAACAGCTTTTTTCTTATACCTACAACTAACATCGTAACCCCCTGATATCAGAATCATCAGTAAAAACATACGAACCGCGCGTATCCTCTCTCAGAGGCGGAAGAAGCCACAAATCATTCAGAAACCATACAATGGCATCAATAGGGCCACAACTGCCTCCACATCTCACAAAACGCAAGCGCGACTCGGACGACGAGGCCGCGCCCGGCTCTCCCCCGGCTAAAGTCCATGCGACGGAGGACGCGCGCGTCAGAAACGAAAACGAGGTATCCCTAGGATACGAGAGCGACAACGACGACGATGACGAGTTCGGTCCGTCGGCAGCACCACAGCCGGCGCCCGAACCAAAACCAAAACCCAGGCCGTCCATAGGGCCCACGCTTCCGGCATCGGTTTCTGCAGCAAACGCGGACGAGATCGCGCTGGACAGTGATGCCGATGACGATGACGAGGCCGTCGGTCCCGCACCAGCAAATCCACCACCGCCCAGCGCATCCGCCGCCATAGGTCCCTCAGCGCCGGCTCCGACTACAGCAGGCACGATAAAGCGGATCCACGGCCCGGCACCACCTCCGGGGCCCCTATCCGAGATGCCCACGAATCCGCCATCCGCCCCGACGGGAGATTCAGGCTCCGAGTCCGACGACGACGACGACGACGATGGCTACGGCCCCGCGCTGCCCACCTCGGCCTCGCACCAGCAGCGCCACCAGCAGGCAGAGCGCCTCGCGGCGGCCTCGGCGGCGCTTGACGCCGCGTCGGCGGGGGCCCCGCGGCGCGACGACTGGATGCTGGCGCCGCCCGCGTCCGGGGGCGCGTACCGGGCGCCGGACCCGACGAAGCTGAAGAACCGGAAATTCGCGTCGGGGCCGCGGGCGGGCGGCGCTGCCGGTAGCGGCGGTCCCTCGGCGCCAGGCGGTGGGGGCGGGATCAGCAGCATCTGGACGGAGACGCCCGAGGAGAAGCGGCGGCGGCTCGAGAACGCGGTGCTGGGGCGGGGCGGCGGCGGTGGTCCGCAGCAACGGACGCAAGGCCCAAGCGTGGGCGTCGGTAGCGCAGCGGTCGCCGGGCCGAAGACGGAAGACGAAAAGCGTATACGTGATTACACGGAGTCGACGCGGGGCCGCAGCCTATACGAGGAGCACCAGCTGGCGAAGGGCGGGCGGGATGGCAAGATCGAGGAGGAGGATGACGACCCGAGCAAGCGCGCCTTCGACAGGGAGAAGGACATGAAGCTCGGGGGGCGCATCGGCACGGCGCAGCGACGGGAGCTACTTAACAAGGCCGCCGACTTTGGCGGCAGGTTCTCCAAGGGGAAGTATCTATGAAATGCTGCCGTCCCCGTTCTGGCTGTGGGCTACGTAGCCTGCTATCTAAGTAGATATGTACGTGGGAGGGCATTGCTCACCTAAAGTGTCCCACACTGCACACCCTGTCTGCTACGATATCGCATGTCGACTATATTTTCGATGGCCCATTGTCGTATATAATCTTCCATTCCGCTACCTATGTGCACGAGAGTCCGCCGTGCAGAACCGGGACTCCACTCCTAAACTATTTGCTGAGAATACCTGAACACCCCTTCCCTCGCGATGCATTCGACCTCTACCTGCGTCCGAAAATAAAACATGACCGGCTCGCGATGGTAAACAGATAAATTGATGACTCCACCCCCAGCGAGGCAGACTCCTCGCGATATGATGCTCCTTCTGGTTCAGAGCCCCTTCAACCAATTCAACTGTTTCTGCTGTAATCTTCCCTCCAAAGGAAAATATATATAAAATTGCTACTACTCGAATGAGCGGCATACTTCGAGCGATTCGTAGATGGTATCGCAACGGAACGGCTTTGTGCTGAATGATTCGATGTAATGGCTCATCAGGACCATGCCATGATACACAATATGATGCAGTAGACGTTATAGTTGATGCAAGTTGTATATATATTGCTGCGAGTATAGCGAGTCGTGATAATCACCAGGGCGCCAAGAGACCTCCCTAGGGCCCAGGTGTAGTAGATGGCCTAATTCCAGCTTCCAATTCGCCCGGCGTAGGGTTTGTATCATTACCGCTCCGAGTGGGTTGGGTAGTTTCGGCGCTTTGCCCCTCCTGGGCACGCCTTCGCAACAGTTGGTCCATTCGGAAGGGCGGAAACCGACCACGGAACCTTGAGAACCACCCAGAGTTCTCGGTCGCGCTGGGCTGAGTATTCTCAGGGACTGTCCTATTTGTGCGTCTCCTCTGTGGCCGCTGCGGTCGGTACGTCCGCCGGTTGTCCGATCCCATAAAGCGTGCACCAGCCAAGCGTCCGCCTCCAAGCAACAAGCGAGGCGGTCGGTTCCAGGGGTTGAATGTCCGCTGGGGCGATCTGGGCATGTTCATGCGGCCGCTGTTTCGTGATGGGTCGCGACCCCCGTGAGCCGTGGGGTTATTGGGGTCGCCCTCTACCGGGGACGGTCTGGGCTTAGGTGTATAGTAGTCTGCTTTGCAGAGGGGGCAGCATGCCCTTCGGTTAGTGAGCCAGGGGTCGAGGCAGACGGCATGGAATGCATGACCACAAGTCAATCCACGGACATCGTCGTCATCCTCGAGAGTGTCGATACATATCGCGCATGTATCGCCCGCCGTACCCATCAACTCGGGCGGTAATGCGGCATCGATGTGCTCGTCGTCGTCATCGTCGCTCGCGTGTCCGTCATGGTCCTTCAACTCTCTGCTGCCAACGGTCTGAACCGTCTGGGTCTGAGTCAGTGCGTCCTCGCGGTCCGCGTTAGCCTTCTCAGCACCGTCGGCAGCAGCGGTGTCAGAGGTGCCGTCGGGGTTTTTGGAGCCGTCTTCCGGCTTACGATTGACGTGTGCGGGAGAGGCATTAGCGTTAGGGAGCTCGTCCGTCGAGTCTCGTTCCTTGGACGGTAGTTCCGGCGCAATACCTTCGACGCTCCGTACGCTGTTGGCTCGACTAGCGGGAGCCGACACGCCGCCGGCGGTCGGCAAACCTTCTCTAGCCCGTCCGGCGACCCACGTCTTGTACTTGACCATGGGGAACTTCTCGTTGACCTCGTCCATTGTCATGAGTTTCTTCTCACGGCGTCGGCGGTGCGGGCGCGCAGGCATATTCTCAAGGTTAATTGGTTCACCATTCTCATCCAGCCCTCGCATATGCCGATTGCGGGCATTATATCGAAAGCAGTACTTGACACCAACGATGATCCTGCATTCGTCATTAGGAAACTTTGACCGATCGCGCACACGCAACTTGGGCTCCACAATCCTCACCATAGGTTTGTAAAAACGACGCCAAATCCCAGCGCAACAAAGAACAGCAGAGGGGAGCTGGTTCCGTTGTCTGGTTCCGGAGGCGGTGTTGGTGAAGGGGATGGAGACGGCGATTCTGACAATGGCGGCTGAAGCGATGTACTGGAAGCGATGGCAGTTATTGCGCTCGAAGCTGCTGTCGCAGTGGCGGATGCGATGTCGCCGACTGAGAAACCTGTTGGCTCGTCGGCCTGACGAGCATGATGTTCGACGGCGCGCACGACGGCATGAGCGCCATCGACTAGGGCTTGGTTCAATACTTCCATATTGCACGGAGACTAAAATTGGCGTCGAGATCGTATGTGCCGGTAGTTTCGGATCTGTCGGTACAAGGAGTCGATTACGTAGACCATGGGAAAGGATCCGGAATTGCACGATGGTCGATTGACGGACAAGGTGGATTGGGGGATCAACCCTACGGATAGCGAACCGACCTAATCCAGAAAATAGATGCCATCTATGGGTGCTATCACACTTAACTCGTTTCGTATTTCTTCGCAATACAAAGTGGCAAGCGGCCGAAGCAAAGGCGACCGCTTGAAAAGTCCAGCACCCACTTCTCGGTAATTGGAGCTGCAAAATGTGGTCAGTCCAGTGAATGGACGATGAATATGGAATGGTGTAGTCAGTTCCGAGTTGATTGTGTACGGAAAAGCCGTACGTTGGCTGATGGATGAAAGAATGATGGAATTGAATTGACAGGGTGGATGGACGGATGGCGAGGGTGGAGGTGGAAGGCGGAGTAAAGTTAGAACGCTTGGAACCGGAAGTGGGTTGGGCTAGGCGGGCCACCTTTGGTGGTATTATGGTTATGTTCGACCCTCGATGACGGGAATACTACCTACTAGGCAATAAGGGAGGACGGAAACAATGGAATTGAAAAGAACAATAATAGTCCAGTAGGTACGGTTGTGTACTAACCAGAGCCATGATGCGACGAGGAGGGACACAAGACGACAAAAACCCGGAAACGACACCTGCAACCCAAACGCCCTCCAGCGAGTGCCTACGTCGCACCGGCGCTGTTTGAGTGGCTGGATGTATGGGCGTAGTAGGTGCAGGCAGGGTGGCTAGATACCCCTAACTGAGATCTTCACCCAGTGGGCAGTTATTATTGATCAGCATAAGTAGATACTGAGCATGAGAATTGAACGCATACGTGCATGTTACCTCGGTAGGAAGGATAATCGATGAATGGTTGGAATTGGACGAAAACGAGTATTAGGTAAGTTATTGGGCACGCACTAACAACGACAACTACTATGTACTCCCTACCTGCATGCCATCCAGCGGCCAGCCACGCCAGCCTGGGCTTTTCTGGGCTGGGCTTGGCCCTCGTGTCTCTACTGTGTAATATCACTCACTCATTAACCCGGATTCCCCCCGAGATTCTATTTAACACCTCCTATCCTCCCCTCTCCTTAAAAAAGAAATGAAGGAGTGTGCAACTTCGCGAGCCAGAGCCAACTCTGAGCTGTATTCATACCATTCTTGGTGTAGCTCTTACAAAGTCACGTTTGATTTTAATATCTGTGCACGAACTCATGTTCGAATGAGAAAGTGTGTAGCCAGCCGGCTACGCTTACGTACTAAAACTATATACTACCCACATGGTAAAGTATCAGGCCGAATATTAACATCCTTGTCGCGTAGCCCTCTAGCGTCAGGTCTAAAGTTATTGCTATACTGAAGTGTTGAATTCTATAAAGCGCAAAAAGGCTACCAAGTATTTCATCGAAAATACCCGGCTAGGCTGTTAAATTTGCCCCTTACAGGTAATTAAGCTAACCCCTTCGCAGATATCAGTAATACCACGTATGTACGTGACGCGGCCCCAGAGCAAGCTGCGCAGGCGCTCAGAGTCCCTGTTCTGAAACGGATGAGATCGTCGCTGTCCACCAATAGGTGTGTCTTTCCGTGGTAACGGCAAGGTGACGAGCAACTCGGTAACCAGACTATCCGCTCAGCATTGCAGCTCCAGGAAACCGTCGACGAGATCACGGCCGCGGGTAGGTCCCATTCTTTAAAAGAAGAGAGACAGTGTTATTCGGCTCTATTCCGAGACTTTATTTATCGCGAGCTACATGGGTAGTAGGTATCTAACTCAACGGGGTTGAAGACCCCAAGAACTCATTTTCGGGGGATAAATTTGGGTTAGACAACCCCCAAGCGGCAGGGGGGACGCAGATCAATAGATTCCCGAACACATGTTACAGGGTCATGATCCAGGCCTTTGCTGCACATCCCGCCGGCACACCCGGCGCATTGTAATAACTAGGTCCGTGATGGCAGTAAATCGATATTGACTTGCCCCTGCAGCAGACGACAGTTGATTTTATGCCACAATCCCACTCACGGAGCGGTTTCCAAATACTAATAATGAACAAGCGCCCAGGAGAAATGGGGACTTTCTCGGCCCTTCGACGCTTCTGGATCATCCACACCTTCTGGGCCCTCTCGCTACACTTATATGAGGAGTGTTACCAAAGCATGCATGCGCACGGCGCTGTCCACCTGGACCCGAAAGAAGCCGCTTCACAGTCGCTAAAAATACCAGCCAGAACGCACCCCCGTGCGATACCTACTCACTCAGGCCTCGGGAATTAGATCGCATGAGTGTGGCAGTGTAACTTGAGTGGCTGCACAACCGAACCTCCTCGATCCCTCCCAGGATCTCTTCTCGTCTGAGACACAACTAGTCGTAACAGTAATGAAGTACCAGCGGCATGCGACTCGTCGTTTTCAGTCTGTATATTAATTCGTAGACCAAGTATCTCGTCGGACCCAGCACAGCAGGTATCTATCGAGCGTATGATAGATTAATCCAGGTTCTGCAACCTATTCGACGAAGTCCACGTAAGGCGTTGAGACAGGCCACTATTATGCCATGCCCAGAAGCAAGCGTGCAGTGTGCTCCAGCGAGGCTGCATCAAGATAAGAACTGTCCATCTGACATGGTCGTGTCCCGTCAGCGTGGCCCAGACTCCGGCCGCGTCAGTACGGGCTCTAAGCCCCTCGCAGGGGTTATTGCAGATAGTGCTGTGGCTCGCCCCGGTTTTCGTGATGGTAGGGTACGATTGGCTTACGGTTATCCCTTGAATTTACCATACAAATTAGGTATTAGGAGTAATACATACACGTGGTATCTACCCAGTAGCGACTGGTCCGAGCACGAATATCCTTGGGGATTGAAAATCGTAAGATTTCTGTCACGTGACCCATATCGACATGGTCTTTCATGATCTTATGTAATGATTTTGGTGCATCGCGACATAACTCAATGCATCAACCAAGCCGTCGGCAACTGTCTATACATATGGGGGTTGTATGCCACTAACTGCGATAATCATGCGAGGGTGTACCTCTTTGACGAGGCCATTATCGAATCGTTGCACACTTCTATTGGTTCTAGAGACGTCTTGGCAAATCATCATCGCCTGGATCAACAATTGCATGATTATTGTCCGCATCCGACCTCGTGAGTACCCGGAGTCGACGCAGTGGTTACACACTTGGGTAAGGCTGAATGTCCAGATAAGGGACAACGGAAAGGGGTCATAGTAATCAGAACCTCGCGGCTCGGTAGCGAGCGTATTTGAAACGACAGCAACCGATTCGGGGAATTGGGATTCCATAAAACAATCGTGTCAAGCATGTTCTATGCCTAGAATACTCCTCGTTGACGGCATACCTACTTCTGTCGATATTGGCCTTCCTGGGTCCGTATTTTTGAGCGAGCCAAGACGCCCAGCCTGGCCCGGAATCCAGACCCCGCGATCCATGATGCTTGCGGTTGTGACGTTATCGGTTTCCCCTTCTAGCAGCCGAAAAATGAGATTCCTACTGATCGCGTCCACCCAAACCGCCGCCGTACGTCGGCAGCAAGGTGCGTAACCGGCATTCCACGACCAAGCCATCTCTTCAGCCCGTCCTGACGGAATCTTTAGGTGGTAGACACGATAATACTACGCAAGTGGCGATCAGAAGACGCAGTCCAGGTTCTAGTGAACCTGATTGGCTAAATGATCAAGCTACGAAGGCCCATCCTCACCGCACACTACAGCTCTGCAGGGTAGCATAGGTGCAAGCCATTCGACAACTATATCCACGATATCCTTTATTGTATTCTGCAGGAGGCACCAGATCGGACTCCAGAACAGTAACGCCAAGCAAGCACTTTATCGTACCTTCGCAGTTAGCGTGATTGATCCTCCACAATACCGCAATCTAACCACAGGGGGGCCACTAACGCCGGTTGACAAAACACTCCTTTTGATGTATAATTATCCACAGAGATGATGCCATATCGTACGTACATATACCGAAAGTCACCGGCGAGGTCCTCGGGCCTCCACCGAATAAAGACAATACATATACACAAGTGAAGGTAGGGAACTGCCCGGCAGCTCCATGTCGGCCGGCCCCGGGACTATCATGCGCCACAGCACGAGGTCATATTAAGTGGGCGCTTTACACACCCCGCAATGCGGAGCGCAGAGCAAAACCAACGACTCGTCTGATCATAGGAGGTCCGCGACCCGGGATCTGACGGAGAGTGCTCTGACACACAGGACAGCCAAATTTCTCAATATGTAAACAACCGAAGACGACTGTGCTGAGAAGGTGTGTATCACGGCTTGGAGCACATGCACTGTGAGAACGGAGCCTACGCCGAACAATTGGATGTTTTATATATTATGTATCATCCGTCGTCTCTGACAGGTGTCCCGAGTTGGGCTATGTAGTTGGTCATCAAAACCACGTATAACCAGTCAAAGGGATGGCCGATCAAGCCACTGAAGCGTCCCGTGTCCCTCCGGTACATCAAGGGGCAAGTAAGAGAGGGTGGCCCATCAGTAGGTAGTTAGCTATGTCTTCGGGTGCCAGAAGGTCACACAATAACCGGCAACTGCATTTTTGGTGAGTATATGGGAATTTCGTACCAAGTCAAATAACACCAAATCGACGTTTTATGGAGTACACTGCTGTTTTAAGTTAGCGACATTGCCGCTACCGGTAATTGTGTGACCCTCCGGCACCCGAGGACATAACGCGCTACGCGTTGACTTGATGCTTTGAATCAGCCCGAATATTGACATCCTGTCAGACACCTCTAACATCAGGTCTAACGCTACTACTATAACGAAGTTCTGGTTCACATAAATCTCGAAATATTTCATTGATGGAAAACACTTGTTTGCTACTAACTTTGCCGCTACCACGTAATATGAATCATGCATACTAATTTACAGTACACGGCCAGGTTAATATCTCCACAAAGTCACTATCCCTGAGCTAAGCACTGGATAATTATTAGTCGAAGTCCTTTCACGGAGCTCATTACCAACGATGGCGTGCATGCGGGGCCATTTTTATTCTACGGGATATTCAAAGCTTCCGGTGGTGTCAACTTAAATGTGGCCAGATTTCGACTAGACCTCCAGCTATTCGGGATCGACCGGGTCATTCGGTTCTTCAGTCGGCGTAACGCCAAGTGGTTTGGTCCAAGAAGTGCGACGACTACTCAGTATAACTGACTCGTTAACGTCTGAGGAGTCCCTAAACTCCCCTCACGTGTCAGTTGCTTCTTTGAGCACTCGAAGGAGGTACAAGATAGCCTTGAACGAAGCAGAGACTCTTAGCGTCCGGGCATAGGTCCCTGTATACTTTGGTAGCTTAATCCAGTGAGCTGCTTTGACAAGGACAGAGTCCTCGGTGCTCATCCACTCCATAACGTATATTGCCAAGGCGGAGGGACACCGCGAAAATAAAGGGGTCAGGTGGGCGATAGGTAGGTCATCGCCTTTAACAAAATGACCGGAGAGAATAAGTCGAATCGGACATATAGTAGCAGTGCTAGGCTATCTGAGCTGCCCGGTTGGGCGCTGGGGCCTATGAAGAACCGAACATCAAAGGTAGACGGTGTCGCATGGTAGCGGCCTTGCCGATTGAGGCTATTACCTCACTTGTATCTGGACCTCCTTTATCACTCGAAATCGTATGTAGCCTCGTAATCCGGTGAACGTCGACGGGGTAGGCCCCGCAATGGGCGACTCTATCACCCCTTAACTTTTGTGGGCCTGCCGCCTGACGGCTCAGACTGGCCCCCTTTTAAGCCCCTGGAACCCTCGACGCGGCCAGATGTTCACAAATGAAAAGCTGTGTTAACATATCAAGGGAATTGTGGCGCTTGTTCAATATCCCATATGTTTTGTAATAATGCTAGTACCATGGAGCTCTCCTGCTAAGAGGGAGGATGTCCTTGGTCTTCATAAAGGGGAGCGGAGGCAAAGGAAGAGACACCACTTATAAGCTGCTGTAACGACAACTTCTCCCACATACGACCATACCACGCGGAATACTCGGGATCCCGTCCGCTCTCCCTTAGATAAACCGCGTAGGGCCAGATTAGTAGTTGGGTCGGTGACGACCAGCGAATCCCTGGTGTTGTATGTCTTTTTGCGTTTTCCAGTTTTTTGCCCTTGTTAAATCGTAACTTAATTGTTGATAACGGGCCTCGCATATATGCTTCGGACTCTGTGTTTATAATCTCTGTGTCTACACCATTCAAAGCCCGGGGTCGGGCTGTGGACTTCCCCTTCTTAGTCTCAGTCAGGCTCATTTTTGTCAGATTCGTGTAGCTAATAAGTATTCGAGAAATGCCCACAGGAGATAATCACTTCTGCGCTGCGTGGCTTGTGAGCTACGCTGGCTAAGTGAGCTTTTCAACATAGATTGAACGTACTCAAGGGAACCGCCAGATGGTCTTGCACAGTCCTGCTCCGACGATCAGCCACCGTAGAGCGGCCCTGTGTGAAGTTTCGAGGCGAACTGGGAGGTTTTGAAACTCAGCTACAGCTCAGGAGTTCATGGCTGATGTGGTTGCTAAGCAAATTCTGAAAATCATAAGGAACTAGAATCGTCATTATGGCTTTTGCTTCAAGAACTGGCAAGGTGTGGCACTGATCAGTATGGGGCAGGGTATTATAGCTGCACCATTCAGTTCTTTCATGCCGCTGGTAACATCGGTGAAGCGGAGTAGTAAAAAACCGATTATATACTGCATTACTCCTACTTCTTCGTATTAACCTTGAATATGGGAGCATACGCAACTCCTATCTTCATCGCTTGTACCATAGTTCGTAAGTGACTTCCGTTCTACTAGATGTGGGTACATCCGTTGGCCCAACGCCAAACCAGACGGCTAAGGACATCAAGTTAGGATATTCAGCGCTCCTGAACGCTTCTAGGGCCCAACTGGTACACCCATTAGTCAAGGGTTAGCAGCCTCAGCCTCAGCTAATTAGATACCTACGAATAATGCCTGCTCAGGGACATGAGACGTCGGGTAATGATGAAGCAGTATGTTAGGGTTAATCTCCAAAACGTTATGCCTTGACAGCGCTTGCAATACAGTTCCTGTTGGACTGTGACTGCTCGGAAAGTATGCATTTAAGGGGACACCCTCACCAACTAGCCACCCAATCAGCGGGCCGCCATTTCCTCATACAAATCGCCAAAATCCCTATATTTTCAATAACACTTTAAATCCGAATAGAAATCGGAAAATGTCGCAGAAAAGGGCCCCCCCCCAAGGCTATAGGCATCACTCGGAACAACGTTGATCCTCTCCGAAGCCCTATATCAGTAGATCACACACGCCATGTGGGCTCACCGCTTCCTAGCTTCCTAGTTATCAATAAAAAACCCTCTCAAGAGCTGTGCAGCTGCTCCCTAGTAAGTGTGACAGAAAAATAAACAGTCTTCAGAATTCTTATTAGATTTGATGATACAGCATAATAAAGGAATGTAAAAAGTTTAGTTAATTACGTAATCTTTTTCTAATATTCGATGGGTTTTCTTCTGTACATTTTCTGCTTATTTTAACCGACTAATAAAAAGGGGGTTCATTATCTTAGGCTCATAAGTTAGAGCCACCAGTTGCCCAGGATCGAAGGTTTGAGACCTATGAGAGCCGAGGGAAGTATATTTGAAAGTAATCAATACTCACCCTAGCCCTACAGCAGTCGAATACTTCTGTCCTCCAAAGTTCTAGAAGACCACAAGTTTTTATTCCAGAACTCCTGACCATGTCTTTCAAGATCCTCCTTATGACTTCCCATCCGCAGCTCCTCGTCGGTCAGTGTCTCTTCCCTGGAGATGGTGTCTCTTAAACTCAGAGACGTTCCCGTTGTAACGAATAGAACGTTTATGCGGTCCTGTCGCAGAGCATCAAGGAACATCCTCAAATACTTGTCGGTGCTGCTATGCTCCAGCCACTGCACTCCGTCCAATACACAAAACACCGATTGCGCGGCCAGGCGTATCACATCGTTCAAAATCGCCAGGGAAACTTTCCATGATGCTTCTGTTCCATCAAGATGGCGAAATCGCTCCTCGGACAGGTCAACATTCCCCTCGAATTGCGGCGGAAGCAGCCGGAGCGTCTGCCGTATGAAGGCGTACAATACTGATGTCAATGCCTCCGCCTCGGGGGGCTCATTGGGCCGTAGCCGAGTAAGTCTTCCGAGCTGGCAGAAATACGACACCATCGGTATGCCGGTGCGGGCTGCATGGCCGACGATCTTCAGGCCAATCCGAGTTAGGGGGTTCTCCGTGCCGCGCTCCGGCATGTACCGGCCCCTGAGCCATAGCGTCTGAGGACTAGATCCGGCCCGGCTCCACTCCAGGAGGCGCCCCAGCGTTTTTCTGTTCACCATGGCTCGCTTGACGGCTATACCGGCGGGGCGGATGCTGTCCTGGGAGAAGAAGGCGTCAAGGGAGCGGGAGTTATCCAGGACTGCCTCAACTGTCCAGTGCTTTTGCTTCGGAGAGTATTGGAATGGGGCAGGAGATGAAAGGCGCAGGTCAGATGGCGGGCTCGGAATGGGTTGAAAAGCGGCCTTACCAGTTTCCGTGTCCGCCCAAGTCGGCAGAGGGATGCCTGGCGAAATATCAGGCGTGAAGCGCACCTCTCGGTAGAGAACCATGCCCTGATCCATTGACTGGGGCTGCCGCTCTCCCAGTCTCTGTGCTAGCTCGGCCTTCGTCTTCAAGGTAGCGGCTTCGGCAATTAGGCTCTTCACGCCTTCAACGAGGAGCGCAATGTCCTCAACAATGTCACTTGCTGCGTCAGGCCCGAGTTGTACGCTATCTTCCTTATGTTTCGCAAGGTAAGAGAGCTGATTAAGGCGCCCGCTCGTGTCATAGGTTGCGGCCGCTGTGCACGACTGTTCAGGTATCCCTTTGGATCCTCGTCCTCCCTGATTGCCACTTGTGGTGTTGACTTGTTGGCAGCTGGTTTCATGCTGGCTGGCGAATAGCTGCAACTGGTCTTGTATGTCTCGACGGATGGAGTCGATGATGCTCTGCAACTGCGGGTTTTTTGCTATAGCCTCAATTTGGGCGCATTTGGTTTCGATGCCGTCACACTTGGCGGATAGGCTCATGAGCCTCTCATGAATGGACTCGTAGCTATTGTCTATTTTGCGACTCATATCGAATAGCTTCTCGCTTGAAGGGAACTCGGGGTCAGCAGCGGTATCGCATCCAGGGTAGCTAGTCAGGGACCTCAGGGCAACTGACCTATCTTCGACTATGATGAACGTCCCTAGGGAGTTGGAGTATTCGTGCAACCTTGTCTGGAACTCTTTCCATTCCTTCTCTTTCAGAACAGACTTCGCAGACCTCCATAGCTTGATTCTAAACTTATCGCTGGCGTTGAAGTCAACGTCGTCCAGCTTCTGGGCCATCCTCGTTACATCGGCGTGACAAGCTTTCATCAATTCCCCCAGCCTTATATGCTGGCTCTGTTCAATAACAGGACTGTCCTCGAGTCGCTGCAGGATGTGCAGCAAGTCGGTTGCATGCTTGGCAACGTATGCAACTGTATCGGGCCCTTCTTTGATTGATGAGAATGTCTTGTAGATTATGTTCAAGCCCATAATGGTGAACTGGATCAGCGACGCCAGGCTAGCGGCGACATCCATTATTTTGGTTCAGACTACAAGTTCTATATAGTCTTTTTGCGAACAATAATTTGTGATGGTAAATGCTCTGAAGATAACGCAGAACAGCAACAGGTGCAATTATTGATATATACCAGAGGGCTTGCAGTTGCACGCCTTGGATATTTGTGACTGCGCAGGCTCTCTGCAAGTCGCAAGTAGGATGTCTTGGCGCCTAGGTGCAATCCGTCGGATGAGCTGGCCGTGGACATTGTGCAGGGGCTTGCGCGTCGACTCGTGAGTCTCTCAGCCACCCAGAAGTTCGGCCGACATTTCGCCAGTCGTACAGAGAGCATCGAACTGGACTGCCGAATGCCTTGTCGGGCCACATGCATCCATACTTACCTCTCATTGACTTCTGTATGCACCGCATACACACATGCAGGTAGCCAACATTACTCTGGGTAACCGCCTAAACCAGTTAGATAATTTGGAAGGCACATCAACAAGGCTGTGACCATCTCTACGTTTTCATCCGAATCCTTACCTTCTACTTATGAGGACATACAACATTGCACATCTTCTGAAATTTAATTCCCTACCTGTACCGAAACGTTCATTGAACTGATTAAATAAAACCGGTTAATCTTTCGCCTGTTTCTGCGGGGAACCCACACAACTACACCACAGCCTTACACGCACCATGCACACAGGAGATGCCAGCAGTCCCTCGGCGCTGCGCCCGAGTAACGGGCCTGGGAATTCTTTACCACCACTAGACGGGGATACCAAATTGTTTTCAGACACTGAGGCAAAACAGAGTGATGCCTGGATCCGATATTCCATTGAGTGGCGGGACCCTCATGGTGCATTCAAGTCTCGCCATGAGGTGAGCGAACGGGATGCCGAACAAGATGTCGGCGACACATCTCGTAACAGCCTGCCCGCCTTCGAACGTGTCTCTGTGTTCCGGACTAAACATGACATCGAAACAAACGCAGAGAAAGGAAAGACCGAAGAAAAGGCCCCGTCACTAACGGGTGCGACGCCGACCTACTATCTACGCATCTATTCCGTAGCTATAATCCATGCTCTGCGGTCCGTGGTCCAGTACTATCCCGAGCAAGACCTGAGCGGCGATGTCATTGAAGTGGACTGGCCATATCCCGTCCTCGTGCACCACTATGACGAGCTGCGCCGTTTCCGGGAAGCATGCGCCAATAGAGAGCCATCCGAGACCTGTGTCCGCGAGAGACACCTGGATAAACCCCTGGAGCTGCTGCTGAGGTTCTTGGACGAAGAAGTGATGGACAGTGTTAACGCGGAGAAGGAGCGCAACAAGAGAGGCTACGCCACTTTCGATTACTTATGGGTGGCCCATAAGCCCGGCACGATGATGATGGATCTACAAATTGGGGAGACAGAGTGGGAGGCCGGGATTGTTTACTCAATATCTGGCGGCATTTTTACACAACCACGCCGCAGGTGGACCGTCTGCATATGGTCAATGGAGTATAATGGGTCGTCGCTAGGCCGAGTGCCGAAGTTCACGTGCTTCGAAAAATTTGACGGCGAGGAATCATTCTCCGGGTTGTACACAGTGATCCTGGGTGACGAGGAGTTCGAGAGCGCCAAGTTAGAGAATGAGGTGGTTAAACAAAAGATCGAGTACGGTAAGTCATATTGGGACTTGATGGCCAAACAGTGCAGGTATCACGAAGGCTTGACGATGGACTTTCCAAACAGAGAGGTATGTGGGGAGACCGAGGCAAGTGTCATATTATGTTGACAATTATCCAGGTCCGAGGCATGGTCATGGCCGATATGGAGAGTTACTACGAGACGGGTCCACGCGATAGGGTAACGAAGAAACGTCATTGTGGCCTCTGTAGACGACACTGTCTCTAACATAGATGTACAGGTACCTAAGCACATGGGCAACAGCGACCTACGAGACTTCATATCGGACTGTCGCTGTCGGGTATGTAACGATACGAAGGGCACGAAAGCAGAGAAGACATCGATGTTCGAAAGGTACAATGAGATCAACCGGATTGACGACCCGGAACTGTCGGATCGCAAATATTTCCTATGCCCGCACGATATTTACGTATTTGTCTTTAAGACTCGAACATGGGGTGAGACATTGCCAATCAAATCAGTATCACTTCATATTTTTGCGTGTATAAAGACTAACGATAACGTAGAGAGAGTTCACGTTAAAAATCTATCCCCGCCCAGGTTCCAGCGCAAAATGATAGAGAACCTTGTCGTGGACGAAGGGCGGCGGAAAACGCTGAAGTCTTTGACAGAAAGCTTCGCACGTCTCAACCGTCACGGGAAAGTGCTATCCCAAGAACTGTGGACCGCTGATTTCGTCGAGGAGAAGGGCAACGGCTTGATCTTCCTCCTACATGGAGGACCTGGCGTGGGGAAGACGTTCACAGCCGGTAAGTCATCTCTATTCGCCCCACGATTCTTAGCTGCTGACGTGAAAACACTGACCAGAATGCATCGCTCACTCTCTGGAGAGGCCCCTAATGGTTCTCACAACCAGTGACATTGGCACCCAGCCGGAGACCGTAGAAGAAAGGCTGGCGCGAAACTTCAAGACGGCCAAGAGCTGGAACGCGGTCCTGTTGATCGACGAAGCCGACGTCTTCTTGGCACAACGCTCGATCGGCGACCTCCACAGAAGCAGCCTGGTAGCCAGTAAGTCCAAAGCCTGAAATTACCAATTTTCCCTCGCCGGGTCGCACCCGCCCCCCCTTTTTTTTTCGCTAACCGCTTCCTAGGCTTCCTGCGCGCTCTCGAATTCTACGATGGTATCCTCTTCCTCACCACCAATCGGGTGGGTACGTTCGACGACGCCATCCTCTCGCGCGTGCACATCCAGCTCTTCTACCCGGACTTGGACGAGGATCAGCGCTACAGGATGTGGATGACATTCATCAACAAGCTGGAGGCTGACAGGCCGTCCATGCAGATCAAGTACGCTCTCAAGGAGTATCTGCGGTCCAGCGAGATGCGCAATTTCAAGATGAATGGAAGGGAAATCCGAAATGGTGAACTGCCGACACGACCTAGCCTGCATTGTATGTCCTTTCCTAAGAGTCTAAAACTAACTAGATGTCTAGCATTCCAGACCGCCGTGGCATTAGCTGAGCATCGCGCGGAGGAAGGTGAGGGCGGCAAGACACTCCTGACCGAGGAGCACCTACGGGAAGTGGTTGAGCCGTACCGCTCATTCAAAATGTATTTCTCCGAGCTCCACGGATCTGAGGGCAAACGTGCCTTGGATCGAGGAGAACGGTTGGATTCGTTCATCAAGGCCATCAAGGAAAACTTCTAAGGGGGACTGCAATTTTTCAGGAATTCGGTCTTATGCTTTTCCGATGTATTTCCTTGCACGCTGTTCGTTGGGGCTGGTGCACGAGGTGTCACTTTAGGCATCGAGTTACGACACTGACTAGCGTACGCTTCATCAAGAGGAGTCAAGATGGACGAACCTGGGCGACCATCATATGCGTCGTACTGGTTTACGTTCATTGATATCGATTCCCGAGGCTTTGCCCTCGCAATTGCCATGTCCTGTTGTCGATGACACTGTAATCTTTTTGTTCACGCATTTGCCCATGATGCCTTCGCCGTGGCTCTACAGAAGTTGCCGCATCTTTCATCTCCTGGCCCTCAGGGGCGAGAGCCTGCTCTGGCTGACTCTGATGCCCTTCATCGAGGCCAGGCTCTAGGTCATACATAATATCATCCCAACCATCGTTCCCCTGGTCGTTCTGGTCGTTCCTCTGGTTATTCACTTGGCCGTTCCCCTAATCATCCCGCCAGCTCCAGAATGCATGGAAAACAGACCTTTGGATAAAAAAGGAGATAATATCTGTCGCAAAAGCGACGCCGCTATTGCATTGCTAGCAATAGCGCTATATATTGACTCTGACAATATCGGTATCTTTCTGTACCTTACGAGGAAAAGGGCCAAGCACAACATCATTCTTATGGCGGGCTTAAGGATGATAACCTCAACGACCGCGTACAGCAGGCGTCCCCGGATTTGCGCGCTGGCGCCACGTCTGGGGTATTAAGCGAGTGTCGTCGTTCTTGGCGACTTCTAGCAGCTTCCTCCTATGTTAGACAAGCCAAGCGGGTACGTCGACCTGTAGGTACACTTTCAGCAGCCTTCTATATTGCCTGCTCAATTTTCTTCCGGCATATATTTCGTTGACAAAGGCATTTTATTTTTTTTGCGTTTTATAGCTCTTACATATTCAGCTACAATAGGTAAATTTAACGGAATATTTCCGTTTTATCTGGGGGGTATATCGTAGAATAAGGGTAATTTACTTAGTTATTAGAGCCTGTTAGCCTATAGGCACCCCTTAAAAACCTTGTTCCGGGGCTCCTACATTATATATAAAGCCTTTTAACTACCGCTTTTTAAAGCCCAGATTAACTAAGTTAATTTATACTTTACATACTCTATATATTTTTTTCTAGCGATTAGCCTAACTGTAACGGCTAGGTTAGTTAACTAACTATTAAACCAAGTCGTGCGGTTTATGTTGGCAATCGTATTATAGGATTTAAGTAACGAAAATAACTTAGTTACGTCTGGTAATACCAAGGGTATCTTAGGTAACTAAATTGTATTATAAACTGATATTATTTAAATTATAAAATAACGAACGTATATATCCTTTATAAAAACCTAAATCTTTTATAAATCTTATCGTTTTTATAAATTTAAAAGATATTAAATTTATATGGATTAATTAGATTTTATCCGTAAAAGAAATCCAAATTACGTAACCTAACCTATTTAGGTCCTGTTTCGGTCCGTTAAAACCGTTTTCGAAACTTCCTTTCCGTTAGGTCGTAATACGATCTCCCTTTTTTTTTAGGATTTTTGTTTTTAAAGATTTTTTTTCTTTTAATAAATCAATCCTTTATTATAAGTAGTTACGTTATTAATCGTAAACCCCGCAATCGTTCTAATTAAAAAAAAAAAGCTTTAAATCTTTAGCTGCTTATATTATTAAATTTGGTTTTAAAATAATGCCGTATACGCTATGTTTTAAAAAAGGGATAAAATATTAAATAATAAAAAAAATTCGTTATTACAACAAATATGTTAAGCATTGTCGTCGCTATAACAGGTCCGGTATTCCCATTAATTCTTTTCGTTATATTAAAAAAGAAAAAAACCGTTTAAACTGTAAAAAGGCCGTAATAAAAAAAACTTTACTACGTTTTTAACAAAAGTTAAAAAAAACCTTATACGTAAACGGCGTAATATTAATAAAACTATTAATCGTCTTTTTCGCCTTCGTTATTAAAAAAAGTTTTTTACGTTTAAAAGGTAAAAATTATCAATCGTAAGCTTTAATCCATAGACGAATTAAAAAAACGAGAACGGTTAAAGACAAACGCGTCGTTTACCGTTCAAATCCTTATCCTGGACAGCTGGTCCATTCCTAAAATAACCAACTGGCTATTTTTAAATAATATGGATTAGGATACCCTTAACCTTGGTAGTTCCGACGTTATTAATAAAAGTTTTTTAACAGGCGCTAAACGCTAATAAGGTTTTTAGCGGGTTCCTAGATGTTTTCGAAGTTTAAGTAATTTTTCTATTTAATTAGATATTAAGTAAATCCTTTTTTTTTCGCATATTAAGGATTTTTTCTATTTCGTAAACTGGTATATCGTCCTTTTTTATTTTTATGTTATCTTTCGTAATATACACCTTAATAATATTTATTACTAACTTAAGTAAAGAAACATAAAAAACTAAATAAAGTTTAACCTTAAGTGGTAATTTTAGTTAATAGTTATTTTTTAAGATTTTCTTAATAATTTTATATAATCCAATATATTTAAAATCGGGTCTTTAGTTTAGGCGTTTAGTTTTAATATTTTTAATAATTAAATAAATTATTTTCTTTTCCGAAAAAATTAATCTTTTTAACCTTTTTTGGTTATAATATTTATTTATCTATTCGTATACGAATCGAAATTTTATTTTTATTTCTTAATATAATTACTTAAATTATTCGGAAATTACAATTGCTTTAATATTAACTAATTCTTTTTTTCGTATCTTTTTATAAACTTCTGGGGTAAAATTAAAGTTAATAATTACTGGAATCGTTATAATATTATTATAATAACTTATATTATAAATTGTCAGTAGTCACAGTAATTAAATACAGGATTCTGGCAAAGTGCGTATGGTTATTCTAGGAAAGACTAAAGAAGTCTGGGGGTAATCGCCTTTACATACACGTTTAGCTGTACAAAGGATAATTCCTGGACAAAGGTTATCCTAGGCAATATCTGCAGCTTAGACGTACCAGCCGCGGGCATTTAAAAGCACCAATTGCTAATACGCCTTTTTACGTTAAATAACTTTATTTACGTAATTTTTTAAAATCAGATTTAAAACTTTAGGAAAACCTATTAAAAAGTTATTAAAATTTTTAGTTTATATGGGATTTAAACCTTTATTTCTATTATTTTCGTTTAAAATGGGGTTACGTAATTAACCGTTATATTAAAAAGCCGGCTTTTTCGTTTTACCGTTTTTTCGTAACCATCCCGGAATACGGGGCCCACTTTTTCCGAAACGTTTCAAACTAGGCTAAACGTTAATATAAGAAAACGCTTTATATACGCTAACCTGCTACGTTAAAAATCTTATAGCTTTAAAAATCGGTTTTATTTTCAACTATAAGCTATATATAGGATATTAACGCCTTTAGGTAAAAACTAACGCAAAGGGTTATAACTATATATAAATAGGTAATTTTATAAGAGGTTAAAGCCTTAAAGTTAATAAATAAGCGGATACTTTTAAATAATCGTAAAAAAAATGTTACGGCTGTTATTTTTAATAACGAAAAACAGGTTTTAGCAGGGGAACGCCTTTTCTTCCGTATAAAAGGAGTTTAGCAGAACTATTTTTTTACTAATTGCTTTAATTAAATCTTAAATATTTTTTAACTTTTTTTGTATTTTTTCAAATTTTAAGTTAATTATAAACCGTTCGAAGTCTGCCTTGTTAAGTGGTTTTATAAGTCCGTCGGTAGGATTATCTTTGTTTTTTACGTATTAAAAACTAATATTTCCTTCCTGGATTTCTTAACGTACGTAATAATATTCGATTTAAATATAACATTTTCTTTGTATTATTTACGTTTTTTTTACTTATTTAAACGTACCTATATTATCTTCTAAGATGGGAATAAAACCTTTAAGTATAAGCCTTAACTTTATTAAGAAATTTCTAATCCTAGTTGCTTTCGTAACTGCTATTCCTATTCCCACGTATTCTGTTTCCGTAATATATTTAGTAATAATATTTTATAACTTTGAAATTTATAAAATAGGCGTGGCCTAATGGCTCAGTGGTCGCGAGTCTGGGTATCTCTTTTAATCGCGACAGGCTTAAGTACCTTATTTCGGTTAATCTTAAAAGACAGCTGGTTTAAATCCAGCTTAGGCCACCGTTCCTCTAGGTAACGCCAGCTTAGAAGGAGTTAAACCAATTGGGGCTTCGGTTCCGCCACCGTGTCGGCGACAATTAAAAAATAGCTGGGAACCAGTTACGATTAAGGGCGCTGGGAACCAATTAATCAATCGGGTATATCTTATCGTTAGTTGCCGTATATCACATAACCCGTATTACGTTTTTCCGGCCCTTAGTTAAAAAAAGACGGTTTTTAAAAGGTGCTCCCCGGTCGCGTTTGTACAATCCTTTATGTACGTACTTAGTAAATGGATCAGCTTCTTATATAGCTAGCTAGATACCTTAATCGCACTTTACCTTATAAAAATAAAATGGGCGTTTTAACTATAAAGAATATATAACCTGTTATGGATTTTGTTAATTCGCAATTATTTGCAAAATTTATATTTATTGTTCCGAATAATTTTAAGTTGTTATATTTGTAATATAAGTAATTTTTTCGTAATTTCCGGTACCGAAAAAATATATTTAATATGCCATTTAGGTATTTCGATAATCTCTTAATATATTCCTGGTATTTAAATAACGGGTTACTTATAAACCTTGCCTAAATTAACGTTATAAACGTTATATCCGGTTTATTAATATAACTTAAAAAGTTAAATTTTTTTACTAGGTTTATATATTTAAACTTTTTTTTTTTACCAATTACGTCGTTATATTTTATAACGTGTTTTAAATAATCTTTAACGAATAATATAGGCTCTTTTTTTATTTCGTCCAAGTTAATTAATTTTAGTAATTTTTCAATATATTATTATTAATTTAGCCTAATATTTCCTGTTAGTAAAAAACGGATAATTTATATACCTAAATACTAGTCCGTATTACCCAAGTCTTTAATTGGGATGTTTTTAATAATTTTCTTAGCGATATCTTTAAAGCGCTATCTATTAGAACCGAAAAACAAGAAGTTATTTACGTATAAAGCGATAACGTTTCTTATTTTAGGGTTATAATGTATCGCGTTATCCGAAATTAACGAACGGAAACCTTATTTCGCAAATATTTCCCTTATTTTTTCTTATTAAATAATTCCGGCCTGCTTTAAACCGTATAATAAATTTATCAACTTAATAACCCTTTTAAGGGAAAACCTATATATCTTTTTGTTTTTTAAATACGTATTAAAATATTTTTTCAATATTGGAAACTGTTTTATATAAATATTTTCCTTTAATTTACCGTTTAGGTATGTAATAATAAAGTTTATCTGGAATATATACCACCTTAGAAAAGCAGTTAACGTTATTAAGATCCTTTAATATATTGTTTTTACGGTATTTGTTACGGTTTCGTTATAATTAATTCCTTTTCGCTATATAAATCCTTTTACGCAAATACGTACTTTATATTTCTTTAGCTTTTTCGTAAACGTATATTTTTTTTAATACCTATTTAATATTAATAAAATGCCCTTAAGCAATTTTGCTAAAAAGCGTAAACTTAAAAATTCCGCGTAAAAGGTTCTTTTTAATTTCTATAAAAATAACTTTAAGCTATATCTTTTGTTTTAGGCTTTTTATAACTTCCTTTAAGGTCGGGCCGTTATTTATGGCAGTAAACAGTTTATAGGTATTAATATTTAATATGTTAATTACCTGTTCGTATTCGTAAACGTTCCGGATAACCTGATCGGCGTTTTTAAAGCTATTAAAACGGTTTTTATCGTTATTTAACGTTAATAAGTTAAAATAAAAAGTATATAAGTTACTTTCGTTTTCGCCCTTTTAGGTCAAGGCTAACTTTAACTCTTAAATTAACTTTAAGGCTTTATCTAGGGTTTTTAAAATATATAGCTCTGGGACAATCTTTTTCGGGCGTCCCCTTTTGCGTTTAACTTGCTTAATTTCTTAATCCGTATCGTTTTTTAAAATGACGTTATTATCCTTATTTTTTACTTTTACGCCCTGTTTCTAACGATATTTTGAACGTTTTTATACGGGTTATAAAAATAATTTAATAATATCCTTAAAGTTAAAAGGTTTACCTAACTTTTCCAGGTTTTCGTAAATAATAACATATAGTATTACGAATAATTTACACCCTTTTAATAGCTATACCTTATAATTATATATTTTTTAATAATTTAATAACATTCCTTTTATTTTACGGGCTACTAATTTTTTTAATTTAATCCGATAATTCTTATTAATTAAAACTATATATTTATTACCGAAAATTCGGAAATAACCGTTATCGGGTTTATATAATTTATTCGGTTTAAATACGTTTTTAAAATATTTAATTAATATTATATTTTTTACCGTAGATTGGTTTGTTCTATTAATAATATACGTTATTATTTTTATTATAAAATCTTAAAAACATATAAGGATTTTTATTTATACGAAGGTTATATATGTTTCGTTTTGTAAAAACTATATTCTTCGTTTTATAACTTCGTTCTGATACTGGTTATATACGTTAAAAATTATCAGTTTAATACTTTTTATAACGTAAAAGTTTTTAATTATCGTTATACCAAATTTTTTATTATTGTTAAAACGTAGGATTTGCATTTTTTATGTCTACCTTTTTCGTTTAATAATAACGTTTCTAAACGTTTTATAATTTGCATAATATATACGTACAAACTTTATTAAATTTCGTTTTTACTTTTAAACGAATAATATTTTCTATAACGTAACAGGTTATCTATAAAAAAACCAAAATAGTTTTTGTTTTTAATATTAATAAGTTTAATTAACCTTATATTATACTAAATAATTTTTCCTATATATTTCCTTTATTTTTAAAAGTTTATAAATAATATTTTTCGTATTTTCCCTTTATTATACGCCGTATAAAGGATATTTTTTATATCGTTAAAGTTTAAATTTATTCCCGTAAACCTTTTAATAATTCATATTAGTCGTTCGGTACTAAAATAATAAAGGCGGCAATATTAAAAGATAATTTTTTTTATAACTTCGTCTATTATTAAAACCTTCCTATTTTTAAAAACGTTCGAAAATATATATTTTAAATTATTTACTAAATTATTACCGTTTTCCTTACCGGATACCTTCCCCAGTATAAATCCTTATTAATAGTTTTTATCGTTTACTAAATTTAAGGTTTTAATAATAAATTCCGGTTTTCCATAAAACTATAGGAAAAATCTTTTCCGAAAAACGTTAATTATTAACAACTAAATCCTATTAAAGTTTATTAAAACGTTACGATTTAAATAACTTCCCTTTTTATAAAATATCTTCCCGGAAAACACCTTTAGAAAAAAATTGTTAATATATAACGTATACCTAACTATAATTTCGTTTTTTTTCTATTAAACCCTTTTAAAAACCACTTAACAATATTAATAAAAATAACAATTACGGATCTTTTACCCGTTATAATTTAAATTCCCCTAAATTTAATATCTATTATAATATTTTTTTTAAAGTTACTAATATTATTCGTAATATTAACGTTTGTTTTTAAATCTTAAAACAACTTATTTAAATCGTTCCTATAAAAAAAAATAAACATATAAAAATATAACATTTTCTACAATAATTCTTTTAAAACGTTTACTTTCTTATAACTTTAAACGATTAATTACTTAAACCTTAAAGCATTTACCTATTAAAGCTTCCCGGGCTTTAAAATATTTAACCATTAAAACTCCCTAAGCTTTTTTTTAAATCATTTTATCGTACTACTATATAAAATCCTTAAGTTATTATTTTTTAATGTAAACGTTAAAGGTCTTTCCGTCTAATCAGTATAAATCCTTTAAGCCGTTAAAAATAAATTACTTTTCGTTTTTATTACCGTTATAAACGTTACGAAAATTATTACTTTAATTATTTTATCCATTATTACTTTAACGTTAACTATACTTTCCTTTTTTTCCTTTGCCGTTTCTCTCCTTTTACGGCTCGGGGTAATCCTTTATTAAATATCCGTATTTGTTATAATTAAAACAAAATAACTTTCCGTTTTTATTTTATACGGGCTTATTATCTCAGAAATTATTATTATTGTTATTACTTTTTCCTTTACTTTTTTAGGTATTATAAAACTTCCCGTTTTTCTTTTTATTAATACGGTTATAAAATTCGTTATTAAAATCGTTAATTAATTACTAAAAAATAATAATTAATTTATTTAAGTACTAATTAAATCGTTTTATATTAACTATTAACGCGGTCTTTTATAACAATAAAGAATATAATAATTTATTCCTTTAATCCGAATTTTATATTATAGCCTTTAACCTTTCGCAATAGCTTTTAAAATTTCGTAATAAATTATACGGGATTTCCTTTATCGTATATAATTTTATTAAGTTTTTTTAAAAGGACCTTTACTTAGCCTTACTTATTATTACATAAATCTTCCTAAAAATCCTTAATATTTTCGTTTCTTTCTTAATATTTATAATTAACTTTAACGGCGCCCTTTTATACGTTTTAATAATAATTTTCGCAAAACGTAACTAATTAAGTTATTTTAATTTTATTTTATCCTTATAACTAATCTTTTTAAAGGCAAATATTAAAACGTTACTTTAAAACTCCCAATTAACCCAACCGGCTAAATAATTTTCTTTATTTAATAAAAAATTAAAACGTTTTTAACGTAGTTTTATATTATTACTAAATTTCTTAAAGTTTTTTTCTTTTTTTTTAAGTAAACGCCTAATTCGTTAAAACTATTTAAGCTATTAAAACTTAAAAAACTGTTAAAAATACTAAAGAAATTATTATAACGGCTTTTTCGTTTTCGAAAACTTTTAAACAAATTTAAAAATAACTTATCCAAATTATTAGGGTTCTTATATACTACATTTTCTTCTTTACGTAATTTCTTTTTTTTATTCCTTTCCCTTTTCAAAAAATCAAACTTTTTAATAAATTACCTCCTTAATTACGTTTCGCCTTTTTTCAAAAAGTTAATCTTTTCTATATCGTTCTCGACGGCGATAAAAACTTCTTATAAACCTCCCGTCCTTTAAACATTTCATAAAACGTTTTTACAAATATTTATATTTCGTAAACTCCATATCGTTTTTAATTAAAACAATTCTTATTAAAATATATTTCCAAATTAAAATATATCCAATAATCGTTTTACGATATTATTTATTCACTTCATTATATTATCTTTTCTTTTTTATTAAAACTTTAAATTTCTAATTTTATCTTTAACCAATTTATATTTATATTTTTATACCTTAATATTTTCCTTAATCCTACTTAAATTAATACTTAAAAATATATAAAACTTATTTAATTTTAATTAAAACTATTATTTTTATATAAGAGTTTTATATCGGTTTTTTAACTATCGTTATTAAGGTAATATAACTTTTTTTATAAAAGTTTCGAAAATAAATCTTTTTCCTACCGTTACGTTTATCGTAAACTTTTATTTTTCCCCCTTACTATAAAACTTTTCGTTTTAAAAATTTTTTTAATCGAAAAAAAAAAAATCGTTATTTATATATTTCTTATCCCGTATAAAAACGAAACCTTTATCGGATAAGCTATTTTACTTAATTACAAAAAACTACCTTAAAATATATTTTTGCTATTCGTTTATTATCGTTAACTACCTATTCTCTTTTAAATTTAACTAAGTAACTCCTTTTTAAATCTTGTACTTTCTTTATTAACTTAATTTGTAAATAATTATTTCGTTTAACGTATTACGGTTACCAATTAACCAAAAAATATTACTATATTAGCAATCATAATAATCAAATACAAAATTCTGGCAAAATACGTATAATTATTCTAGGAAAAACTAAAAAAATCTAGGGGCAATCGCCTTTACATATACGTTTAACTATATAAAGGATAGTTCCTGGATAAAGGCTATCCTAGGTAACATCTGCAACCTAGACGCACCAGCCGCGGGCACTTAAAAGCACTAATTGCCGACATAAATTAATTATACGATAAATAATTTTTTAACCTAATTATTTTATTCGTAATTAATATAATATCGTAAATATATTTTTAACATTTAATTAATTTTTTCCGTTTATCCGTTAATTTACGGTTTAAAAGCGCTTAATAATTTATAATTTAAACTAAGTTATAGCATTAAATTTTGCCAGAATTTTAGAATAAAAATTATACCTTTATTTAAAATAATCTTTACTAGTAATCCGTATATACTACATATATATTAAAAGAAAATATATACTATTTACTCGGCGTTTATATCCTTATTATAAAATAAAAAATAAGAAAATTTTATAAATTAATTAATAATTATAAAAATACTATCGTAATATATGCCCGTAACTAGGTTTTTTAATAAAAAAAACTTTATAATAAAGTTAAATATAATTAAATCCCATAATCGCTTAACGACTAGTAATAATTATAATTTTCCGTACGGTTTATATTATTTAGCCTTTATTTTAACGCAACTATTGTACCGTTATATAATGTTTTGTATAATTAATTTTATTTTAAGGAAATAATATATTCGTTATAAATATTTTAAAATCTTATAAATTCCTAAATATCCGTATAATTAATATTTATATATTTTTTATCTTAAATCTTCTTAATATTCTTTTAATACGTAAATTTTATTTATTATTTAATTTTTAAGTAAGTTATTATAATATTATTATATTTTCTAATATATATTTAGTATAGATATTTTAATGGTATTAATATATTGTTGCTGTAAATATCTTTTTAATATTTAATCGAATATGTAAGGTCGTTGGGTTTAAGCTGTATTATCTAGGCTGAGTTAAAGATATAAAGTAATTATACCAATAATTAATACGATAAATACTTTACCCAGTATTTTCGAATACGATAACTATTAATGGTTTTTACGGTAACGATAGATTGTATTTCGGTTACAAAAAGCCTTATTCCGAAGCCGATTATTACGTAATGCCGACAAGTTTCGACCTTAATAAACCTTATGTTTTTTAGCTAGTTTGGTAAGGGGAATTTTAAATAATAACTTAGAACATATTAAGCTTTTCGCGGTAAACCTTAAGTTCGTATAAGATAGCTTTATAACCTTTCGCCAGTTTTACGATTTCTTTAATTTCGATTAATTTTAAAGCTTTTTAAATTTTTATTAATTAAAACAACCAAAATATGCCGGCTAAGTCCGTATATAAAGTCCTAGTATTCCGTATTTCCGGAATCTTGACGGAAACGGTTTTAATTAAATTACCCGACTTAAATAAAATAATCGGCCAAGCAAAATATATCGATACCTCCGTCGATATTAACAATTTATCCGAGAAAAATCGGGTTTTGTTTTTAATTTTCGGATACGATTTAATTTAAAACGGCGGAAATAATCGGTTTTTGCGTAAATTTATATTAAGAAATATCCGGCTTATGGAAAAATTACTAGTAAAACTGGAAAATGGCGATAACGGGCTTAAGAACGTCGAAGTTCAACTTTTAGATCGATATAAAAAGGATTACAAGCGATAATTTATCCGGCTGCTCCGGATTGCGAAAACCGTCCAGAATTCCGTTAAAAATGGTCGTCGATAAGGGCTTGCATAACTGGGCAGTTTGAAATCACCTTAAAGTAAGACGTTTATAAGGTTAGGGTTTAGTAAAACTTAATAACCGATAATACAATCTATTTATTTGTTTAATTTGGTTTTACGGTCACGTTTCCTTTAGGGAGAATTTAATCGAATATAATTTATTATATTTTCATTTTAAAGTTTTTTAAATTTAATCGTTTGTTAAAAACGTTTGCTTTACCGTTTTCCGATTTTTTACGGTAAATAATAACGTAATCGAATTTTAAAAAAATTCCGCGTATCGTAATTATCGTCGGATTAACTTTTTAATAATTACAAAGTAAAAAATGTTTTTATAATTTATATATACCTTTATTTAATATTAATTTCCTTTAAAATAATATCTAAATTCCTTAAAAGCTTTAACGATAGCCAGGAATTCTTTATCGTAAATAAGCAGGCTCTGGATAAAATTGCTGGGACACCCTTACACCCTACATTAAAACGCGCCTAATTTCGCTAATATCCTTTTATTTCACTCGCAATTAAACCAATAACGCATTAACGATAATAATTGCTTTTTGGTATTATTATAAAAAGCAGAAGCTGTAAATTATAATAAATATTTCGGTATATTTCTGCGATTTTTTTAGGTTAAGTTATGTATAAGTAAATATAATTATTAATACATTTACGCGGGTAACTGTTAAAGGTATAAAACGCGTTATTGATTATTATGATATTAACCTTTCCGATCGCTAAATTTGCAAAGCCTTAAACGTTTTTAAGTTTTCAGGAAATCGTATATTACAAAATCGAAACGAAAATAGCCGTCCTTGCAAAGCGAAAAAAAAGTACGTTAAAGAAGGGAATAATCCAAACGCAAGGATTTTTTATAACGATTCTCGTTTTTCCGAAACGAAAGGAAGGAAGCGTAAATTAGATAATACCGCTATTAAACTCGTAAATTATTTTTATTATTATACGCCGAATTTATACGCAAATTATCATTTAGGTTAACAAAAGTTAACCCTTAAAGCTAGGGCATAAGTTAGTTATTCCTTTCGTACCGTTCGCTATATCCTTCAGCCTTTAAAAATCGAAACCCATTCCGAAATAAAATAGCCCAAATTAAACGAGTTTATAAAACGTTACCGACGAAAACGAAACGAACGAAAAATTACTTTCGGATATTAAGCTAACTCTAAATAAAGGGTTAAGGTTATATTATAAAACGAAATATATTTTAGCTTTAGGAAAAAAGGTAAGGGGAACGTTAAAAGGAAGCCCGAAAATACTTTCGTATAGTAGACGATATTTAAAGTAAATAAAAAGATGGACAGATAATAACGTAAATAAAAGCAACGGTTTTTAAAAAAACGCTTATATTACGATTTACCCTTCGAATATTACGAAAAAAAAGTTTTTTATGTTATAACTTTAACAGCAGCTAATAACTGGCGTTTACCGTTTTTCTAGTACGAATTTAAAAACGATCGGGGGAAAATAGATTTAAATACGTATATCGCGATTATGGAATAGGTTATACTTTTCGCATAACTTTATTTCGGACGTAAGAATTTAATTATATAGCAGGATAAAGACTTTAGCCATACGTTAAAAAAAACAAAAATATAATTAGAGAAAAAAGGTTATGTTATTTTTTATAACGTTTATAATAGCCTTAAAATTAACCTTATCGAGAACGATATTAAAAAAATTAAATCCTATATAAAAAACATCCCTTATATTACCCCTAAGCAATTAATTAATCTCGTTAAAAAAGAGTGGGATATAATAAATAAGTAAAAAACTAAGGGTTACTTCGAATCTATGCCTAAACGGTGGCAGGACCTTATTAACGGCGGAAAGCAACGTATAGCTTATTAAAACATTATTAAATTATTATAAGAACGCAACTCCTAGCTTTAATTACGTTACGTTATACGAATAACCATTGTTATCTTTTTAAATATATAAAAGTTATATGGGGTTCGGGAGTATAGGGCGGTGGGGTGTCCCAGCAATTTTGTCCAGAGCCTGATAAGGTAATTAAATTCGGTACCGTATATCTTATGAAAATAAAAGGCGACAGGATACAATTTCTTTTAATCGTTTTATTAATAAACCATTATTTTTAAAGCGAAATTTAAAACGTCGGTCTCGAATTCTACTAATTTATTAAAGTCGTATATTATTAAAACGGATTTATTAATAAAAATGTTTTTAAATTATTAAAAAGCCTTTTTCGCAATCAAAGCTTATTTAAATCGTCGGTCTTTTTTAATAAGTTTTATTAAAAGCATTGCGATTTTATTAAAATATCGTATAAATCGTCGGTAGTAATTAGCAAATCTAAGGAACGTTTATATTTCCGTAATATTAATAAGTATTTTTTAATCCTTAATTATAAAAACTTTTTTAAAGTTTATTTTGATATATCTTAAGGAAATAATATATTTTAAGTATTTAACTTTGTAAATATAAAAGGTATTTTTTTTTACGTTAACCAAAAGGTTAACGTCCTATAAAGCTTATAGGGCCTTATAAACGTATTTTGCATATTTTTTTTCCGTCTTTAAATAAATAAAGATATCGTCGAGGTAATATATAATAAAAATATTAACGTACTTTCGAAATATATAGTTAATTATCCGTTAAAAGGTTATTAATACGTTCGTAAACCCGAAAAGTATAACGAAATAATCGAATAACTTATATTTTATTTTAAAATTTATTTTTTATTTATTTCCTGATTTAATTCGAACTTAATTATATTTTTTTCGTAAATTTAAAACCGTAAACCATTTAGCGTTTCGTAATCGGTCCTTAATTTTGGTAATTAAAGGTAATAGTATTTTATCTTTAACGGTAATATCGTTAAGTTATCGGTAATTAATAATAAATTGTAATTTACCGTTTTTTCGCGGAACGAAAAATATTAAGTATTTTACCGATAACTTAAAATATCGTATATATTTTTTTCGTAATTTGTCCTTTAAATAATTACGAAAAGCATATAATTTTACTTTATTTAAATTATATGTAAAATAAAAAGTAATTATTTTATTATTTTTAAAAATTATTTTATAATTTTATTTATTTTGTTATAATAATTTCGTATTAAGTTTTTTTTAAATATCTTTTCGTACTTATAATATTATTGTAATACCTTTATTATTTATTCTAGTAGTTTTTCGGGTTATGTTTATAAATTGTCGTTTATCCGTCGAAATTATATTTTAAGATTTGCGATAACGCGTCGTATCTTTTTATTATACCCTTTATTTTTAATATATTTTATCTTTTTAGCTAATAAAGTTTTTATCCTATCCTTATATCCGTATTTATCGTTTTTATCGATTAGATATTACGATCTTAAATTTTTTTTATTTTTCTTATCATAAAAAATAAACGGAAATTTACTTAATTAGTTTTTTAATTAATTAAGGGGTTATATTAACGCAATTATAATTTTCCTAAGATTACATCGTATTTATTTAATAAAATAATATCGAAATTAATAATTTATTTTCTTTTTTCGATAAAAATCTTAAAGTAATTAATCTTAAGTTTAATTTATGCGTTATTATAGGCAAATCTTTAACTTTCGGCATTTTCGACTTTATAAGGGTACCTTTTTTTATAGTAGCTTTAATTAATTTACCATTTCCGGATTAATATAATTAATAATTATCGCTTTATAATCTATTATTACAGTATATTAGTTTTCCCTAATTGGTACCCGTATAGTAATAGCATTATTATTAATAGCTTTAATTATTACGTTTAAAGCCTTTTTGAAATATTATAATTTAACCTTTTTTTTTGCTTACTTACGGCTTTTTTATAGGTAACATTAATTTTTTAAGGTTTGTAAAAATTTTCGAAATATCTTTTTATCCTAATCGTTTTATATTCGGAATTTTTTTAGTTATTTTTTTATTTATGTTATTTATTTTTACAATTACTTAAGTTATTATCGTATATTTCGTTATTTGTAAACTTATTCCGTAAAACTTTCGATTATATTTTCGTTTAATAATATTATTTCCGAATTGTCCTTTTTTTTATTAATTCTTATTTTTTTTCTCGTTTTCCGAATTTTATTAACTTTTTTTAGCAAAGTTCTTAATTTTTTCTTTAATTACTTTTTTATTTTTTAAATCTGTGGTAAAAATTAATTAAATGCTTAAGTCGGTAATAGCTCGCTAACAATGTTTTTCTATTATTTTCTAAGTTAACTTTTTATTTATTTAATAGTTACATTACTTAAAATAATAAAAGAGGTCTTGTTATAGGTATAACTCCCCGGGTAACCGGCTTTATTATATTACTTATTGGTTAATTTCGTTTTTTTTCGTAAATAACCGTAAATATCGGTACTATTATTAATTATTTTTATTGACTTTTTTTATTTTTTAAAATCGAACCTTTCCTGGTATATCCGGGTTATATGTTAATAAATTACCTTTTTCTATTTTTAGTAAAATTAACATTTGGGTTTTTTGTAATAAATAATATAGTTTTTCATATATCGTTTTGGTTTTTCTGGGTAAAAGGTTTTTTTATATGTAATATTCTAGTAACCATTTTTATAAAGCTAGTTAATTTTATTTTTATTGCTATTTTTTTATTAAAATTAAACGAATAATCTTTTTTTAATAAAAACTTTTTATCTTAAATAATCCTTATATTACTATATTATTATATACCGTAACCGGATTATGTTAATTAATTTCTTATTTTTTTTATCGTTTTGTTATTATTTTTTAAATACGGGATTTTAATTATTTCGTCGGGATTTTTTAGGTACCTTATATTAAAAGGCTTTATATCCTATTTTGCTATAGTTGTAACACTTAGGCAAGGGCCGTTCTTATCGTTAAACCGCTTTAATTTTTATAAGGCCTAATTCCGTACCGTAAAATATATTAGCATATAGTAAAACGTTTACCGTATATTTAAATCGGTTACTTTATCGTATTTTAAAATATCGCGTCTTTTAAGTATACTGTCGATCGTCGATCTTAACCGCTATTACAATATAATTAATTAAATTTTTAAGTCGAATTTTTTTAAATAATTCCTTGTAAACTTTTTTTTAAACCGTTAAAAAATGTCGTTATAAAAACCTTTTATTCTTATTCGATTTTAAATACCAGTTAAATAAATATATTACTATAAACTAAGGCAACCTTTTTTTAACATCATTTTTCGATTTAAATTTCCGTTTTAATATTTTTATTTATTATTTCGAAAACCTTTTTTTAAAACGTTTTCGAACTTTTTCTAATTATTATATACCGTCAAAGCTTTTAAACATTATTATTTAAGGGAAAAAATAATATATTTTCGAAGTACGGGCTTAAATTACATAACTACGTTACCAGTTAACAATTTTATTCTAAATTTTACTTAAATCGTAAAAATAACAAATTTAATGAGAAAATATCCGAAATACGTTTTATATTAAATTCAAAATAATTATAACTTAATAAATATTCCGTTAAACAGTTCGGGTCTAAACAGCTTTAAAATTTCTTTAAGATTTTTGGTATTTATTATTTGGATTATTTAAAAACTTTTACCACGCGAAAAAATTCCTTTAACCCCTTTTTCCGTTTTTTATTTTTTATTTTTTTCTTTAAAACGTTCGTATATAACCTAAAACAAAACTGTAAAATTACTTTTTTCTTTCTTAAGTTGACTAATACGGTTCGTAATAACGTTAAGTTTTTTCAAAACCTTATTTGCTAAAAAATAAAGGCGTTTTCTTTCCTTATTAAAACTTATAATTTCTTTAAAAACTTCGTAAACGGGCTACTTCTCGGCTTATCTATTAGTAAACATAATATTTACGGAAATTATTTAAAATCTAATAATATTATTAAATTAAATTATACGGTTTATATTAATAATTATATTGTAAAATTCAAATAACGAAAATAACTTAGTTACGTTTAATAATATTAAAGGTATTTTAAATAACTAAGTTTTATTATAAACTAATATTATTTAAATTATAAAATAACGAACGTATATATTTTTTATAAAATTCTAGATCTTTTATGGATTTTATCGTCTATACAGATTTAAAAGGTATTAGATTTATATGGATTTAATTAAATCTTATCCGTAAAGAAAATTTAAATTACGTAACCTAACCCACTTAAATCCTGTTTCGGTTCGTTAAGACCGTTTCCGAAACTTCCCTTCCGTTAGGTCGTAATACTAACTATTATAATAATTTATTAAATTAGCTATTATAAAATTATATATAGAAAATAAAGGTAATAAAACCTTTTTAAATATATATAAAAACAGTTATAACTAAGAGAAAACTTATTAGACCTAGCTGAAGTCGATTAAACAGCTGAACCTTAGATTCGTTTAATTAACAACCTATAGAAGATTGATTTATGCATCACGGGTACAGGTTCCTCTCAGCTATAACTGTTTTTATATATATTTAAAAAGGCTTAGTTACCCTCACTTTCTATCTAGGACCTTTTAAAGTTTAACTTGAAAAATTTTCTTTATTTAGCCGTATATATTTTAATATGTAATATTAGGGTTTCATAGTTATAAGCCCGGTCCGCCCTTTTTTTAGTTATACTTTAATATATACGTTATATACGTTATTTTTTAAAGTTATACGTAATCTTATTATCGTTCCTGTAATAACTTTATAACTTACTGCCGCCTTTTACGGAAATTCCTAGTTATTAACCCTTTATTATTTTGGCTTATTTATTTTTTGTATTACGTTTAAAGCTATAATTCCTTTTTTATTAATAAACCTTAATAACTATTTTTTAAAATAGGCTCCTAGGTATCTTAAAAAAAAAAACCCTTAAGGAATATAATATTTTCAAATTTTACGTTAATATAAAAATTAATTTGCTGTAGGAATATATTAACTTTAACGCAATTTAAATGCTACCTTTATTACTTATACCGGTTTTTCTTAAGCTTTAACATTTTTAAAATAGAATAATGAATAGATTCACTTTTAATATATTTAATTATATTAAATATAGGAAAGTTTTAAAACTTTATAATAGAAAATAATTTTTATTTTTTATTTAGAAAAAAGCTTGCGCCGAAATTAACGCGTTTTTAAACTAATTTATTTATCTCGATTATTATTAAGTATATTAGAAAAAAGTTACGTTTCGAAAAAGGTTAATTGTTTTAAAAAACGAATTTAAACATAATAATAATATATAAATTTATAAGATTAACGTTTAATATAAACAAACGTTAAAAATTATCAGGATTTAAATAGATATATAACTTTTTATATATTAGAAAACGTATATTAAAACCGAAAAACTTAAGATTTTCACTATTATAAGATATTACGGCTACCTCGACTTTTTAAAAGCTATAAATGCTTTTTTACTTAATTTCTTTATTACCTAGATAATTGTAAAAAAAAAAAAAAACTATTTTTAAAAGCAAAGATTCCTTTAAGTTACCGCCCGTATAAAAGTTCGTAAAGCAATTTAAAAGTTATATAAGGTTTCGAAAAGCATAAAGCGTTACCGCCGAATAAATATTAAGGGGAATATTTAATATTACCCTTAACGGAAAAACCCCTAGGTAAACGGGGTTTTCTTAAAACGTTTGAAATAATAATTAAAATAATAACCGGAATAATAATAACAGCCGAAATAACGAAAAGAATAACGGTAGTAACCGTTTTACGCTAAAATATTTTTATAAAAAATTATATTACTTTAAAGAATATTGTTATATTAATAAAAACGTTTAATTTAATAAATAAATCGAAAATCTTAAAATTAGGAAAAAGGTTAATAAATATATTTCGAATGTTACCCCTTAATAAAAAATAACAATCAAACGTATATAAAACGAAAAGAAGTTATAAATTTTTTAATTTACTTTAACGCTTTTTGTAATAGAACTTTTAATAAACTTATAGGTTAATAACGTTACTACCAGATATAACCTAAAAGGTTTACGTTCCTAAATACCTATTCAGATTTTTATATAGAAAATCGTAAGGTTAATTTCGTAAATATAAATTTTTTTAAGGTTAAAATAAAAATTTTAACCGGAGAAAAATATTTCGATATTATAAGCGAAAATATACGAAAGATTTTATTTACTACCCGGGAAAAAATATTTAGTACTTTTTTTTAAAGGGATACTTATATATCCTTAAAATATATACTAACTTAATTTCGTATAAAATTTTTTAACAGGTTAGGATGTATTAAAATTATAAAATTAACGTTATATATTATAATATATTAAAAACAAAAATAACAAAGGTTAACTAAATTAAACGCTAACCCGTTATATACTATATTAATATAACCGTTAACAATAATAATAACGATATTATTAGTTTAATAATTTTTATAATAGCTAAAAAGTCTAAAGTTATAATCTCGGAAAATAAAAATAACCTCGAAAAAAAAATTGTTTTTAAAAGCGAACACGAAAACGTCGATACGGAACCTTTAATTTAAAGGTTTTTTCTGCCGAAGTTAATTATTTAAAAAAAGTTTTACGGAAACGATTTTTACTTTTTTTAAAACTAAAAAAAAAAAAAAAAGAAAAGAAAAACGTTAAGTTATAATACCGAAAATTAATTTTTTTAAAAAAAAAAAAAAAAAAAAAGAAAAGAAAAACGTTACGTTATAATACCGAAAATTAATTTATTTAAACTCGAAAACATTTAAAAAGATAATATAAATAATTACAGAAACGAAGATTTAATTATTATTATAAATTAATTATAAAAACTATGCTATTATAAAAGTACGAAAAAGAGTTTCGCGAAAAATATAAATTAAAAAACGTAAAATTTTTAATACGATATACGTTAATTCTTTTAAATTTAATAACGTTTTTAACGGGCGACTAGAAACGTTAATTATTATTTACTTTATTATTAAAACTAAGATTAAATATATATTAAGATAGAAAACGTATATTTTTACCTTTTTAATAAACGTAATTATATTTTTTAAAAGGTAATTTTATATTAAAATTAAAATAATTATAATTAACGGCGAAATTCTTTTCGGAAAGAAATTTCGAAAATGGCTTATAAATATAGGGATTTCCTATAAGCTTTTACTTTTATATATTAAAAAGTCCGTAAACGTTTAATAACGTACTAAGAGTGTAATTATTATATAAGGTCCTTAGGTTTAAGCCGTATTATTCAGGCTAAACCAAAGATACGAAATAATTATATCAATTAATAATACGATAAATACTTTACTTAATATCTTTAAATACGGCAATTATTAATGGTTTTTACGGTAATAATAAATTATACGCCTCGGTTACGAAAAATCTTATCCCGAAGCCGATTATTACATAATGCCGATAAGCTTTAACCTTGATAAAACTTACACCTTTTAACTTTACGGTTCGGTAAAGGGAATTTTTTAAAAAAAAACAACTTAAAAAATATTAAGCTTTTCGCAGTAAACCTTAAATCCGTATAAGATAACTTTACGACCTTTTATTAGTTTTATAACTTTAATCTTAATCGATTTTACGACATTTTCCGAATTCTTATTAATTAAAACAGTTAAAATATACCGGGCAATTTTTATTATAAAATACCGGTATTCCGTAATTATAAAATCTTTACGGAAAACGTTTTTTTAAAAATTTTAAAGTTTTATAAAATTTTAAAACGAATTAAAAATATCGATATTTCCGTCGATCTAACCGACTTTTCTGAAAAACAATCGGATTTTACTTTTAATTTTCGGATACGATTTAATTTATATAAATAAAAATAATTTAAAATTAAATAACTTTATAATAAAGAAAATATTAACCATATAAAATATTATTAAAAAAACTGAATATAAACGGTAAAAGGTTTAAAAATTTCGAAATTTAACTTTTAACTCGATATATAGAAAATTACAAACGATAATTTAGCCGGTTATTCCGGAATACGAAAACCGTTTAAAATTCGGTTAGGAATAGTCGTTAATAAAGGCATAATTAAACAATCTATAAAAAGATTAAAGTTAAATAAAGCTTAGTAACCGAAATACATAATTTATTAATTTGTTTAATTTTATTATACGGTTATGTCTTCTTTAAAGAAAGCGTAATTATTATTAAAATACGTTAACGTATTAAATAAGCAAGCTGCGCGGATAAGCGAACTGCGCGGTTTTTTTAACTTTTTTACTATCTAATTTTAATCATTTATTTTTTAATATTACCTTTATAAAACGACTTATAAAAAAAACTAGAATAAACTTAGCTATTTAGGCTAAAAAAAAAACCTTAAATTTTTTTATGTAAAATTTGGTTTTATATATACGGTTATACCTTTTACTTTAAGATTCCGATATAATGGCAAATTTGCCCAACCCGATACCGTACTTAATTCGCGAAAATTAACGCTAACCAAAGAGAAATCTATTGTCGACCGAATCTTTAATTTAAATATACGAACATTTCTTATCCGGCTTTAGCACGTTAAAAATATAGCCAATTTATTACTAACCTAACGCGTTACGGAACGTATCGGAATTAAATGGGCGTCGAACTTTGTTAAACGGTAACAAAAACTTTAAACCCATTTAAATCGGAAAATCGATTATTAACGGGTATTATACGAAAATCCAGAAATATTTCGTAAATAATTTAAATTTATTTAAGTTATTATCGCAAAATACGGTATTACGGAAAAAAATATTTATAATTTCGACGAAACTGGATTTTTAATAAGGTTTTTTATAATAACGGGCATAGTAATTACCAATACCGAAAAACGTAAAAAACTTAAATAAGCTTAATAAGGGAATAAAAAATGGGTTATAATTATCTAAGTTATTAATTTCTAAGGTTAAGTTATACCGTTATTTATTATTATAACCGGGAAAAATTATTTTAAATCCTGGTTCCGTAATAACTTATTGCTAGCAACCGGTTAGAAAATTATATTAAATAATAATAATTAAATAACAAACGAACTAGGTTTAAAATAAATCCAATATTTCGATTAATATATCCGAACGTAAATGAAAAAATCGAAACGTTTTTTTATTCTTAACGGTTACAAAAGCCATTATTTAATAGAATTCGAAAAATATTATATTAATTACGATATTATTATATTTTATATATCCGCATATTTATTGCATAAATTTTAACCTTTTAACGTATTTTGTTTTTCTCCTTTAAAATACGTTTATTTATTATATATTAAAAGCTTAATGTAACGTTATTATATTTATATTACTAAAAAAAATTTCCTTGCCGGTTTTTACGATACGTTTAAAATTATTATAACATTTAACAATATTAAATCCGGATTTACCGTAATTAATTTCGTTTTATTTAATTTTAATACCGTTTTTTGCGAATTCGAAATTTTTTTAATTATATTTACGCTGACCGTCTTTCCGTTAACCTCCGCCGGTTCTATTTTCCCGCCCGCGAAAACCCCTAAAAATATTAAAAAAACCAAAAAATAAGGACGTTACTTACAAAAAAAAATTAAAAATTACCAAGGTAGCTCGCCGACAAGAATTATTAAATCAGTTAATTTTTTAACCAAAAATTAACTAGTACTTTAGTATAAAATTACTTTTTTTAAATAAGAGACCGTTTAATTGCGCGAAACTAACTATATTTTAAGCAAACGTCGGAGGACCAAAAACAAACGTTTTTAAAAAGAAGGGATATTTATTATATAAGAAAAATAAGCTTTTTTGGCCGAAAAGGAAGGGGGTAGTAGAAAAATGCAACCAATAACAGTTAAAGGTAATTATCGTAAAAGGGTTAAAACGAAGGAACGGAAATGTAACGTTTGCGGTAAGCCCAGATATAATACGTGTATTTATAAAGAAGCTGTAAAGATGTTTAGCGAAAAAAAATCCGATTAATTTAAATTAATGCGATATATTATTGTTAAGTTATTTAAATTAATTATTATAAGGTGCCAAAAACCGCGCAGTTCGCTTATCCGCGCAGCTCGCTTGTTTAATACGTTACTTAGTTATTAACAGCAACTTTTTGTAATTTAAAATTTAAAATTATTAAAATAATTATATATATTATTAATCGTACATTTATTAAAGTCTTAAGATGGAAAATATTTATTTAAGTTTTTAACGAATAAATAATTCAAAAAGATAAAATATTTATTTCCGAAAGAAATTAAAAAACGAATCTTTCGAACGTTATCCTTTTTAGATTAAAGGTTTATATATTTACGAAAGCGGCCCGTTAAAAAGAAAAACGTTTAAAAAAGATAAATCTTAAGGTAAATATCGGTTATCTTATCGGATACGTAGTTAATAACGTATATCGGGTATAGATTTTTTCGTAATAACGAGTTATTATAATGAAAAATGTTATTTTTAACGAAATAAAACTGTATTATAGGAAATACTAAAAATTTTCGTTTGAAATTATAGAATTAAACGATTGAATCGACAGTATTTTTATTCCGTTTAAAGTAATAACTTTTTTAAAAATTTCAAAAATTAATTTTAATAATAATCCTTTAAATATACGAATTATTAAAAGGATGAGATATATAATAACGTAAAATATATCCGAAAACGAACTTATATACGATATAATCGTAATAGTTACGGATTATCATAATTAAAAAGCTTTATAAAAAGTTAAAAAAATAGAAGTTAATAAAGCTTATAATCTATATTCAAATAAAGATTTCTCTAATTCGGCAGTTAGCAATAACCTTAATAAAAACCCCGAATATATTCTTAATAAAACGGATAATTTAAGACGTAACGTTATATAATTTTATTTACTTATACCCGAAATTATTTTAAATATCGAAAATTTTCTTTATTAATAACCCTATATATTAACGCCGGAAAAAGTTTAAATTATATTACCAGATCTTTCTTAATTACGATAATATAGTATTAAAATACATTTCTTAAATTAAATAATTATCTTTAAATCCGGAACGTAAATTAAAAAAAGGTTATTTTTAATTAATACGAGTTATAAGTTAAAATTCGAAAAACGTAACATATATTTTACCCCGTTTAACGTTATATTTTCGGCGGCGATTAAATTCAACCGTTTTTATCGAATTAATATCTTTTTCTTATTTAAAAATTAATATAAAGCTATATAATATAAAGTATGTAAGAAATTAGAAAATAATTATAAAACGAAAATAGAATTAAATATATCGGGTAAAGTAATTAATTAAAGTTATTATATTTCAAAACGTAATTAATAATATAAATTTTAACGCTATCTTTTTAATAATATCAGTATTTATTTATAAATTTAATAAATACGAGATATTTTAATAATTTAAAGTTAAAGTTATTATTCGAAATAACTTTTAACCTCGTAAAACCCTTAACGTATACTTTTTTACGTTAATAATTTTTTTATATATATTACTAATTATAACAACCCGATTAAATCTTAAATTCTATAAATTTAACGTTATTAACGCGTTTTTATATAACATAATTAACAAATTAATATACGTACGTTTTCTATGAGGATTTATATATTTAGATTATTATTTAAAGTTTTTAAAAGTATTATACGGCTTAATACGATTACCGTTTTTATAATAATAAAACTTATTTTCAAATATAAAAAATCGAAATTTAGAACCCGTTTCGGATAACTTATATAATATAACTAATAATTAATTACCGTTATTCTTTTACGTTAATAATATAATTATAATATACAGAATTCGATATATAATACGTAGGGAAAAAATCCTTACGAAACTAAAATAACGTTTTTATATTAACAATTTTAAAAAATTATAATAATTTTTAAAAAAATATATTTTACGTAACCGCCCTGTTAAAAAGTTATAACTAATACAAAACAATTACTAAAAAAATATATTCGCAATTCGAACTTTTAAAACTTAAAAAAAGGTATTTTAAAATCTTTAAATAAAAGGATTTTAAAGAATATATAGGCGAAACGTTTATAACGTCGAAAAAGCTATATTTCGAGAAAGTTGGTAACTTATTATACGGAACTATTAATACTTACTTAAATATAACAGAAATTATTTTTTACCTATTACGATATAATAAAAACTTAGGCCTTATTAACTTTAACGTTATTAATAAAACCTTATTTTATAATTATTATACGCATTATTTCGTTATATAGTACGGTAACGACGAAAGTTTTAACGTACGATTATTATTATACGTAAATAACGCATTTTTCGTAAATAACTTTAATTATAAAAACTTTTAAAATTTTATAACATTATTTTTCGAAAGATTTATCGTTTAATAAAAAAAAGAAGAAAAAAAGTTATTACCCCCTTAAATACGGAAGCAAAATTATTGACTTTATCACAAATTATTAATCTTTTCTTATATAAAAACGTTTTAAAATTATAAACTTAAAACAAAATATAAAATTAATTATCTAAATAAATAATAAAGAAACGATACGGTTAATTACCGAAAAAGTAATACGCTTCATTATAAAATTAAAATACGTTAATATTTATAATTTTTAACTTTAAAAATTTACGTTTTAAAAAAAATAAAAATCGAATAAACACTTATTAAAACGATAATAACGGAGAAATTTATTAAATTACTTAATATATAATAATCTTAAAAATTTATTCGGTTAATAAACTTTTAAAACGTTATTTTAAAGCTTAAAAAAACCTAAGAAAGTATTATTTTATCGCTATTATTACCTAATAACTAAAGGCTATTTTTTTTCATTTTCTTTTTTAATTATTCGTTCCCGTTATATTTTCCTTTTCCTTAAATCTTGAACCACCTTAAATATTAAATTATTAAAATAATTTTTAATAAAGCTTTTATAATTTAATAATATAATATCAAGTTATAATACTTAAAGGCATAAATTCGAATCCTATTAAAAGTTTCCTGGAATCTTAAAATCGAAAATAAAAACTTTCGATTTCAAAACTCCAGCACCCTTATTTTTGTAATTTTTGTTTTTGCTTTAAAGCTAACCACCACCGTATTTCCTTTTTAGCCATCGCTTAATATCGTAAAAGCTTCAGTTGTTAATTCCTAACAGTTGGGGGGGTATATCAAACCCAACTAAAGTCGATTAAACAGCTGAACTTTAGATTCGTTTAATTAACAACCCACAGGGGATTGATTTATGCATCACGGGTACAGGTTCCTCTCGGCTGTAACTGTTTTTATATGTATTTAAGGAGGCTTAGCTACCCTCACTTTCTATCTAGGACCTTCTAGAGGTCAACCTGAAAAATCTTCTTCATTCAGCCGTATATGCTTCAGTATGTGATGTCAGGGTCTCATAAAACTGTATACGTAATGCATAAATCAATCTCCTCAAAGTTATCAATCAAACGAAGCCATGGTTTAGCTGTTTAAGGGACTTCAGCTAGGTCTGACATCACACAGACTGGATGGAGAAAGTGGTAATACCATACTAGGCTTTCCTGCATACGGATATCATCTACAGAATACAGGCACGCCTCCATCTTCATCATCGCTTCCGTCGGAGGCCTCATTTGGATCAGGGCTGCAGCTACTACCTTCCATGATCGTGCTCAGCTCTCTACGCTCATCTCTGCTAGTGCTCATTCTAGTTTGAGACAAGCTACCCATGAGTGATGACGAGTCGCTCAGGTTGAGGTACTCTGGCAATGCAGAATGGGTGTTCGAATCATGCCTTTTCCCCAAAGGACGCTTTTCTTCCAGGGTCCTCTTTGCATCGTTTCGCACATTTTCCGTAATATTCTCCAGCAGTTGGAGCTGTTTTCTGATCGCATCAGGGCCTTCGTTTTCGAAAACATCTGGAAGTCGCCAGTTGGGATAAAGGTTGAGATGAGAATGCCGTACGTGTACATTGTCCTGGTGCGCGTTGAAATAGTAGTAGCAGAGACGACAAGTCGGCTTGCTGCTGCCAATGTACTTCCAGCCATTCCAGTAATACCGGGGGTGTGATATATCACGGCGCAAAAGATGCCCATGAACTAGCACCTCGGCGTGGACATACGGCCTGAAAGACTGCCTGCGGACCTGGTCTTGGATTAACTTGTCGAGACCGAGCTTTTGCAAAATTTCTGCCTGGGAAAGATACGGTCTTGGATCCTCCTCTTCTGGAATCATATTCCGAACGATATCAGCAGCAGTGAGCTCTGATTTAGGAATGGGTTTAGGCATGCGATGGCTTGATGGAACAGAAACGACGGTAAAGTCTTCGAATAGCTTCGGCCAACGCTCAGTAGACGCGACGATCACCTCTGCTGCCTCGCGGTAAGAGTGGAGACGTCCAAGATAGTGTCGCAGCTCACACCATGGCTCCGAGCTAGATATCTCGCCGTCTTTCGATTGCCTCCGGATCGCTTCGTCGACTTTCGTTCCCTTATTGGCGTGGATCGCCTTGATGAGCGTTTCGCAGTCACTTAGAACTGTGAGCTGTCAAACTGCTGTATGTTTGAACAGATTGAGTGAAGATACGCATACATTTGTTCCTCGCGTTCTCACTGGACATGATATCTCTTGGAAATTCGGCCTTCATTTTCAAACCTTTGAGTTCTTCTTCCAAATCAGACGCTAAGGAAGCAGTCAGTCTCAAGTGAGCTGGCAAAAGATCAGTGATTCTCACTGTTGTGAGACAACTCCCGCCTTTTGCAATCCGCAATGCATTTGTCTAGATTCTTGACGAGGTTGTCTAAGTAGGCCTCCACCCTGGCTAGGTTGAAGAGTAGAATGCGCCAAAGTGCCCTCTTGGTTAAGGGTCGACGTTCGAGTTGCAGCGGATTCCCTCCGACGAAGCCTAGAAGGGAACTCACGAACTCCCGCGTGCTCAATAGGTCATCTGCATCTCTTTTATTTGAACCAAACACAAATAGAGGGCCATCATGCCCTTGAAGAACGGCGAGTGCGGTAACCGTTGTCCCGCCTCGTTTATTGTCGCAGACTTGGGCCAGTTTGTTGACGAAACATTGGAATACCTGCTCTGGTTTGAGGAGAGATTCACCCGTTATGGTCGATGATTCATCGAAACCGGTGCGATACTGCTGGCAGGCAATATTCAACGCACATTCGAGCACAATGGGCTCATAAAAAAGCCGCAAAGTGTTCGGGTCTAGGGGAATAGGCATGTTGCCCGTCATTGCTCTCGCTGCGCCATCTGTGTCAGCGCAGCTGCGTTTGATCTAGGGTAATATCGGTATGGGATATCTGATTTATTTAATATGAGGATGCATTCGTACCTGGAGCTTTGTTATTTCTAGTCATCGATAGTACTACTTCTTGCCGGGTCGAGTTGCGGCCTAGGGGTCTATTCCGTTTCAATAACACCAACAGAACATGAAAGGGTGCAAGTTCACATCGCGATAAGAACGCTCTGGTTTCTGAACTCGGGGGCAGAAAAGACCGTTATGTACCAACTCGAGGATCTATGCTCCACTCCTCTCGCATTCGAATCTCGCGGAACCCCGTCATACCCCGCCCGGGGGGTTGCAAGGCTACCACGCTAGTTAATGCGGGAGGGAACCATCTTGGGGGCTAGAATCCGCCACAAGGCATATCCGCCTCAAGGCAGATCCGCCAACAGGCCTCTTCCGCTCAGCGAGCGGCATCGCACCTCCTTCAGGGAGCATTAAGGCAGTAATCATCGGTTGACCAATAATACATCGCGGTCGTGGGCTTGCATGCAAATCGCGGCGGGTTAGTGGCTAGTAAGTACCACAACCGTCACATTGGTTCCCTCCCGCATGGAGCCAGCACAAACCCGGGCTTTGTGGGCTAGGCAAGTACGAAGGGATCTCGCAATTGCCAGAGATAAATAGCCTTATATCTATCCCCCAACAGTATATTCATAATATGCTCGATCATACATCACAGAGCCCTGGCGCCAATACTATTCCAACTCTATCTACTTCAACCCTCAAGCATCTGATTACCGTGCATGGCGAACTTCTGGTAATTTCTCCTGTCAGTGCGATTCGTTGAAGATTTTACCATGCCTATCTACACTGCCCGCTACCTGATCGGCTCTAATAGATTGTATTTCATGTCTTATCATAAATGCCGCTCTTCCCGCTGCGGACCATTCTCCGACTAAAATAGGTACATATCTAACGAGAATATCCAGTCTACAGCTATCAACGTGGCACTTGAGGATGATCCGTAACGGCATGTAATTGATAACATCCACCAGAAAAAGATGAACGAACCCGTGATATCTAACAACCCTTAAGCAGCGTTGAAAGTTTGAGACGGAACTTTGCAGGAACACACATGGATTCTAGAAGGGACCCACCCTTCAAGCATGGCGCGCAAGACCCTCCTATGTTCGAGAATCACGATGGAGAAGATGACCAGAAGCTATGCAATGACCCCACGGTTCTCAACCCCGAATCTGGTGCTTCTGCCGCGATAGTCGGCGGCTATGCTTTTCCCCACCTGAGTGATGAGAACACGCTTGATCCCAAGTTACTGCACTTTCAGGACAAACCGATTGATAATTCGCAGGACCGGTCTAACGAAAGTGCGAGCCAATCCTTGGTGACATAGTCTCCTTGTGGCTCGCAGTTTAGTTACGCAAACGCGACCCTGAGCGATATTCAACAACAAAACAACCCTCCGGCTTCGGTCATCCCTTCCTGCTTCACCTGCATTACCTCGGATAAAATCATGGCTTCACGCCCCGTCTATCCCGCTGATCCTAAGGGCCACTGTTCTGGCCCAGCGCCTCCGTCCGAGAGAGACTCTTCTCCAAATCCCGCAAAGAGTTTCTTTAAGTGTTCTCTCTGTCAGAAAGATTTCCCAAGGAAAACCGAACTCCGGTCAGTAGTTTCCCTCACAGTTGAGTGGGGCATTGCTGACGAGTCTGACCACAGCAAGCACAGTCGCACTAAGCATGAACGACCCATTCCTTGTGCGGCCGGATGTGACTCGCCTAAATTTCCATTCAAAAAGGACATGTACCGTCATGTTCGGCTATTTCACCCTGTATTTGCAGCTGATCCAAAAAATAACATCCCCCCTGACGGGGGAAGCTGTCCTTACCCTGCCTGCGCGAAGTACATTACTCGACAAGACAATCTTAAGCGCCACATCGAAGAACAACATGAGAAGAGGAAGAAAAGAAGGCGTTAGCCTTTCGCTTAGTGCATATTACTTTCGAAGACGGACGCCCCTTTCTCCCTTAACCCCCTACCTCCAGAACAGCTATGTACCATTACCTCCTTAGATGTCTATACTTGCCATATTCTGGCTTTTAAGCCTCGAACTTCGGAATGGAGACGGCCATGAGGCCGAATACAATCCCGGGAGAATATGTCGGCCCCGTCCGGGATCGCGTCGTCACGATTTTGTCAAGGTCCCGACATACCTGCGGACACCCCTCCCCGCGCTCTGATCTTACTAGCGTACTGAAGGTTCTACTCCTGGCTCACGGCTACGGCAACATTTCTTCGGCATGGTCGCCTGCTGAAGACAACGATAAGGACGGCGACGGCCGCTCCCAACGGAAGAATGCGTCTTTGACCAAGACGTCTCAGGGGAGGTGTAGAAATTCACAGGCAGGCGGTTGGGATGTGTGGAAGGGCTTTGTGTGCGACTGAAAAAGCGTACATATCTTGCATATGGGGAGGACATATTGGAAAGCTTTAGCTGCCTGCTATTCCGGCGACGTGTTGGTTGTCTGTAGCTGTGCAGGAGATTGCTGGGCATATAAACTCTGCGGTGTATGGTTGTGCAGGGCTGAATAGAAGGCGAAGGGTTTGAGAGCGACATCCATGTTTGATACGCTACGGCTGGTCTGGGAAGGAATTGAGTGCAAAGGTTGATGATACGACGAGTTATGCCACATACAACAATCAGCCTATAGTCCTTGCCACCGATTGTCTGCCCGGGAAGATCTAGAGAGATGTCTTTGACGATCACCTCGTCATACTGCAGCTAAACAGTAACAGGCCTGGAAGGGTCCACTTTACAGCCGAGCCCAGCAGCTTGGTGCAATAAATTAGGGGCTTGAGCCAAGCGCGTACGGGGTGGTCCCATCTCGTCAAATCTGGCGGCCGGATCAGTCGAAGATGGTTTCGCAATTCGACAGCGGTGTTGGCATAATATTCCGGGCTTGCCAGCATGCACAGCCTCGCAGGCGTTCTTTACAGCCAGGGGATGTACGCGGAGGCCGAACAGATGCACCGGCAGACATGAAAGCTGAAGGAGACGGTGATGGGCAGAAAGTATCTGTCGCAGAATAGGGGTAATTTACTTAGTCATCAGGACCTATAAGCCTGTAGGCACCCTGCAGAGACGTTATTCCGGGGCTCCCGTATTATATATAAAACTTTTTAACCACCGCTCTTTAAAACCTAGATAAACCAAGTTAATTTATACTTTATATATTTTATATATTTTTTTTCTTACGATTAACCTAATTATTATAATTATAAACCCGGGACTTTAACCGTATAAAATAATAATAATTAAAATAATTACAATTTTTTATTTATTAATTCAAAAATTATATCACCCTTTAATATGCAAGGTCGTTGGGTTCAAGCCGTATTATCCAGGCTGAGCTAAAGACACGAAGTAATTACACCAATAATTAACACGATAGATACTATCACCCTTTAATATATCGGATAATTTTATCCTTAAAATTTTTTTTTAAAAATTATATTAATTATATTAATTAATTCCGTTTTTGCGTTTTAACATTTTTTACGCTCGATATTTAATACCTTATAAACTTAGATATATTTAATCTAAAAGGTTTTTTAAATTTTCGAAATTTTTTTGAATAAATCCTAAATAACGTATTTTTACGCTGGAACATTTAAAAAAAATAAAATGCAGTAAATTAATAAAAACGATATAAATTTAATTTAAAACGTATTATAAAAAATAATAGGGAGAAATTGCGAAAAACCTTTAAAATAAACGTAATAGTAAAAAGCTGTATTTTTAAAAACGTTTAAATTAACTTAGTAATTTAAAAAATTAAAAAATTAACTGGTTTTTTTAAAGTTAAATATTATTATAATAATAGGTAGATATTACTATAAAACCTTACGTTTAATTGATATAAATTATATAAAACCTAATTAATAATACCGGACTTAATTTATTATTTATATTTAAATAAAAGCCTATAATATCAAGAAAATTAAAAGTACGTTTACGGTAAAACATTTCCTGAACGCTGTAATAAAACCTTTTCTATTTAATTAAAAAAAGAATTTAATTAACCTTATCCGAAATAATCTTTTCGGCAGCTATATTATAAGTTTAAAAAAATTAAAAATTTAATTTTTGACGAAATAATACAAAAACTATTTAGAGGCCGAAATGAAAGCCCTTAAAATTTTTCGTTATATTAATAAAAAGATTATTTTCCGATTCGGAATTAAGGTTTATTCTTAATACTAATTCTTTTTAATTAAAAGGGCTTGAAAAAAGATAAATACGCTTATTTAATTATATGAACTAAAACTTATAAATAAAAAACTAAAAAATATATTATCTTACGCCTAGTCATAATAAAGGTAATTATTTATAAAAATTCGCTAAATTAACTTTAAAAATAAACAAAAAATTCGTAAAGATTTTAAACAGGATTAAAAAAGCGTATCGCAATAATTATAAAAAACTCCTTAAGTAAAAATGATTTATCCGAGATTTTATAAAGCGAATACCGATTAATATAAACGTTTGATTCGATAATATTACCGTAAGGTTAATCGATTTATATACCTTAATGACTTAAAATCTAATATTAAATATTTACGTTATTATGTATTTCGGTAAACACTTTTTATTATAATTTATCTTAATTAGTAATTATAAAATAAAGTATTTAATAAAAATACGAAATTTACTTATTCTCGGCTTTTTTATTCTTAATATTATAAAGTAAATAATAAAAATAAAAATATTATCGTTATTGAGTAATAATATAAGATAGAAAATAATTAAAAATTATTGCTTAAAATTTCGAGAAAATTAAAATATGATTTTATTCTTAATAATATAATAATAATAAAAACTTTTCATATTAATATTATTTTAAAAACTTTACTACGTAAAGTTTAAATCTGATATTACGGTATAAACTATTCTCTTCGACGTAAAAGAATTAATAAAAACGTTATTTTTATAAAATTCGTTAGTAGGTATAACTTAATTCTCCTTAAATATAAACCGTTATTTGCTTATTCGAACGTTCTATTAATAATTCCATCAAATTCCGTAAGTATTTTGATATTTTCTACAATTAATTAAAAAAAACCTCATAAAAAATAAAAAAAGTATTTTACGCCCTTATAAAAAATAAAAAATCTTTAGCAGTTTAAATTTCAATATTTAAAATCTAAAACATTACAATTATTTATTTGAAACGTTAGGAACGTTATTATAAAAAAGATAAAACATTTAAAAAACGGAAATTATGTTCGTGGGTACGTTTTTTAAATAGTTTCGCGGCGTATATTTGAAAGTAAAACTTTTAAACCCTTTTAACGTATTATTTAAACTAATTTTAAATATCTTGAAAAAATATAATAACTTTTAATAGCCTTTGGCGATTAGAAATAAATATAAAAAAAAACTTTTTACCTCTTTAATAATTAAGTATTTTAAATAAAAATAGTTTAAATTATTAGAGATTTCGAATACTAAGTAGGTAAGGAATATAAGCTCCCTATTTGCAGAATTAAGCAAAATAATAATATTAAAATGATAGTATTAAGAAACGGATTTATAATATATTAACGGTAATATATCCAAAAAAGAAATCGAACTTAAAATACCTTTTTTATATATTAAGAAACTTATAGGAAAGATTAAACGCACAGGTTAAAAACTTATTAATAAAGCCTTTAAAATATTGGCAAAAGCGAAGTTTTGTAAAACCTTTTAGCCGTAAATAATAAAAATAATTACGTAATTATATAATATAAACCCGAAGTACACGTAAGATCCGCTCTTAATAAATGAAATATTTACTCGTTAATTTAAATATTATTTCAGTTAATATAATCCCGTTATTATTAATATAATTATAGCCCAGCTTTAAACCGGATTAAATTAGAATTTACGCATATAACGTACGCGTTTATATATTAACAAAAAAAAGCAAAAGAAAAGTTAAATATAAAAAATAAGATTAAAAACTCATTTCAGATATTTAATAAAGTACCGAGTTTTTAACTTATATCGAATATAAGTACTAAAGTTCCGTAAAATTATTATCAGGTATAATATTAAATTTAGTAAAGATTTTTTTATTAACCGAAAAAAAAGAAAAACGTTCGCTATAGCTATAAGTAAAGAATTCGTAAATAAGCTATATATTTTTAAAGAAATACTTAAGGAAAATATAATCTTCGATATATTTAACATATAAACTAATATTTACTAACATTATAACGGTTGAAAATTTGAAAATAAATTTGTTTCCTATTAGGAAAGCTTAATAAGTAATTAATTAAAAAGTTAGAATTCGGAGGTAAATAGATATATAAATAAAGTTAAAAATAATTTTAAACTTTTAACCCTTAAAAATACTTTTAATACGAAAAGTCAGGTTTAAGAAACCGTTTAAAAAAGCTAAATTCAGCTAATAATTAAAAGTATTAAACTTACAGATAATACGAGAGTTAATTTAAGCGAAAAAATAAGCACGGAAAGAAACTTCCGGGAACTATATATAATAAGACATATAAATAAATTAATAAACATATTTAAATTTGAAATTAAGCTTAGGACTTTAATAAATAAAAACTTTACCAGTAATTAATAAAGCTTTACTCTTAAAACTTTTAAACTAAAAAGAAATAAAAATAAAACGAAAATAAAAATAATTTGCGCAAAAGAACGAAGAATTACGGAAATAAGAGAATTTTAATAATATTAAAAACAATAACGTTTACTTTATAAACGCTATCCTCATTTATAAAAACAATAAAATAGACTTAGTTTTAAATTAATATTAAAAAAAATAATTTACTTATTTTTATTATTAAAATAACTAGTAAATTAGAAATACGAGAAATTATATATTTTTTATATAATAATCGCGATAAAAACGTTGTAAAAAAAACGTTAAACGGCTTAACGTTACGTTTAATAGGTCTAAGATTTATAGGAATTAATTAATTAAACTCTTTAAACGTTAAAGAGATTTCGATTTTTTTTTTAAAAAACGTTTTAAAAAGAAATATTTAAAAGAAATTACGACATTTATAAAACGTAAAATATGCAAGGTCGTTAAGTTCAAGCCGTATTATCCAGGCTGAACTAAAGATATAAAGTAATTATATTAATAATTAATACGATAAATATTTTACCTAATATTTTCGAATACGGCAATTATTAATAGTTTTTACGGTAACGATAAATTATATCTCGGTTGCGAAAAACCTTATCCCGAAACCAATTATGCAATACCGATAAATTTCGACTCTAATAAACCTTATACCTTTTAACTAATTTAATAAAGAAAATCTTAAATAATAACTTAAAAAATATTAAGCTTTTCGCGGTAAACCTTAAGTTTGTATAAAATAGCTACTTTATAACCCTTCGCCAGTTTTATAATTAAAAATATTAGATATTAACTAGAAAAAAAAACTAGGAACTTTAGACCAGTTATTTTCTTTAACCTCGATTAATTTTAAAGCATTTTTTAAACCTTTATTAATTAAGATAACCAAAATATACCGGCTAAGTCCGAATATAAAATCTTAGTATTCCGTATTTCCGGAATCTCGACGGAAACGGTTTCGATTAAATTACTTAACTTAAATAAAATAATCGGCTAAATAAAATATATCGATATTTCCGTCGATATTAACAACTTATCCAAAAAAAATCAGGTTTTATTTTTAATTTTCGGATATGATTTAATTTAAAACGGCAAAAATAATCGGTTTTTGCGTAAACTTATACTAAAAAATATTCGGTTTATAAAAAAATTGCTGGCAAAACTGGAAAATAATAATAACGGATTTAATAATGTTAAAATTTAACTTTTAAATCGATACAAAAAAAATTACGAACGATAATTTATCCGGCTATTCCGAATTACGAAAATTATCCAGAATTCCGTTAAAAATAATTATCGATAAGGGTATAATTAAGTAATTTATAAGGTTAAGGTTTAGTAAAACTTAGTAACCGATAACATAATCTATCTATTTATTTAATTTGGTTTTACGGTTACGTCTCCTTTAAGGAGAAAAACGTAAAGTATAAAAAAGAAATCCCTATTATATAAATTAAATTTAAATTAATCGATTTATAATAATAATTATTAAACCGTTACAAATTACGTATTTATATACGCGGTAACTTTTAACAAGCCGATTTAATTATAAATAAGTGTGTTATTACGTTTATATTTAAATCTTTTAAAATAATTATAGTTATTACCGTTAAACGAAACCTTAAAACCCGTAAACTTTATATAATAATAACTTTTTTAAACGTATTTTTAAAAGGATAACTTATAATAGCTTACGTTTTTTAATAACTTTAAAAACAGCGGAATATATATAAAACTTAAATAAGCCTTATATAAATTTAAAAACGTATTTTTATTTTAATATCGGGAATTTTATTTTACTTTACAGAAATTAAAGCTTGCTTTATTTTTACAAAAACATTATTTATGTAGGTAAGTTGTGTTGCATTCTTAAGGCTATGGTTCTGATGTGTCCTGGTTCTAGTTTCCTCATTTCCAACTGGGGGGGAGAGCAGTTAGATATAGCCTTTAGCTTTTTTGTCCTTGTAATCCTAGGGTTACAAATTAAAGCCCTTTTGATTTTTTTAACGCTTTAACAATAAATTACCATATCTGCCGACATGCTTTCATGGCCCTAGGGTTGCTATGAAGCCATTTTGACTATCGTTAATTTCGTTAGCGCCTTTAAAAGCTATTAAAAAGTTTTTCTATCCGTTCTGTATAAGTTTTGCAGTCCTTCCGGGATAAAGCTAGTTTTGTATTTACTACTACGTTTTTGTTTTTTCGGGCAATCTTTTGTTATATGTCCGTATTTACTATAGATAAAGCAAAGTGGCTGGTTTTCCTTGTTTTATAGGGGCTTGTTCTACCGGTTCTGCTTTGCGTTATAGCTATTGCCACTTTTTTTTTTCTTTCGAAATTCGGCGACAAAGTCGTTATATATTTGATTTACCGTTATGGTTAGGTGCTGACGAAGCATTCCTTTTATTCGGCCTTTCCAACCGGCGTTATCTTGGTCCCGAATTAAACCGATGAATATGGTAATCTGTTATCCAGCGTTAATAGGTATATCGATTTCGTTATACCGCCGTACCAGGTTTTTGAAGTCGATTACATGGTTTAACGCCGACTGCTTTTTGTGATCTTATTTAACGAATTGGAGCTGGGTTTAAAGGTTTATTTTTTGGTCGATTTCTTTTGCTCTATATAAGCGCTCCAACACCTTAATCATCTCCGTTCCTTTTGTAAGTCTAGTAACAACTGCCATAGGGGCTTCCTTAATGTTAATAATAACCGCAGCAGTTAATTTGGTTTTATTAATATGGTTAAGCTTCGCCGAATTACCGTTACGGTACTTAACCGCTATCAGGGCTATCTAAATAGCTGTTTTTTACATCTCCCAGTTGTTACTGCCTTACAGCCGATTTTCCTCGTTAAGCTTAAAGTTAAGGTCCGTCCAATCCAGGTACATATTTTTCTTTTTTTCGTTCGACAACGTGGCGAACGTTTTCATCAGTTGTTCCATATTAAAGCCCTTCGGCTAACCGACGTTTTTTCTAAACGCTGTTACTTTTCCAGTTGCCATCTTGGCTTTTCCTAGTCCTTTCTGGGATTCTTTCTGTAATTCTTTTTTTCGAAAATCTCCTTCTCGAATCCTCTCGGATGTCACCGCGTCGACGAGCCTTCTTTCGTTTTTAATCGATAACGGCTATTGCGTACGCAAACGCTTCTCTAACAACTAAAAGGATTTCAAAACCTTTTCCAAGGTCGAGCCTTTGCAGTTTCCTTACTTCAAAACGCCCTTACGCCGAGCCTGCCGTTTTTCTATCCTAGCCTTCTGTACCGAAGCAAAGCGGTACTTCGAATTGCAACATAAACTGGATCAGGATGTTAATAGATAAAACCAGAAGATACTACCATGTAGGCAAGTTGTGTTGCATTCTTGAGGCTGTAGTTCTGATGTGTCCTGGTTCTAGTTTCCTCATTTCCAACTAGGGGGGAGAGCAGCTAGATATAGCCTTCAGCTCTTTTGTCCTTGCAATCCTAGGGCCACAAATCAAAGCCCTTTTGATCCTTTCAACGCTCCAACAATAAATCACCACATCTGCCGACAATTTATTTTATAACAAGTAACGTACGATAATTTTTAAATTTTTCGAAAATAATCTATTACTTTTCTATTATTTAAAAAATTACCGTAAAATTAATAAAATGATTTTAAATTAAAAAAAGCGTACATATTAACATATTAAAACAACGTAAACAGGTGTTTAAATATTTAAATAATCCGGAATAAATCGAAAAAATAAATTATCTTAACGTATAACTTTTATATTAAGAAAATCGTTATTAATTTTAAATTAACAAATACCGTATATACGTTATTAACTTTTTTAAAAATTAAAAAACTTATTTTTAATAACGGAATAATTATTAAGAAGAACATTTAAGATTATTAAACACGTATACCTTTTATTTTATATATTATAATAGTAATCCGGCTAGATATAATGTTGGTTATATTTTTATCTTCGAAACTTATAATTAATTCTTTAATTAAATATACAACGGTTATTAATAACAGAATCCGATATTTTTATAATACGTATTTCCTTAAAATTATATATGGGGCTATAAATAAGAAAACCTAAGTTTTATTAAGTATGAAAACGTATTATTTACTAATATCTTTAAAATACCGAGATTACCTTAAAGTTATATAATAATGTTTTCAAAAAAATATAAAACTATAAAAATAATTTAGTAAATAGCGGTAATAACCTTTACAATAAAAAGTAAATTCTTTACATTACAAAATTTAATTAAAAAAAAATAAATTATTAAACGTTTATTTAAAAACTTTAAATTAAAATTAAACAAATTTTAAAAAGATTTTTTAATAATTAATAAGCAATTAAATTAATAATAATAACAATTAAAAAGAATGAATATTTAACTATATTATACAGATATATAAAATATATAATTACGATAAAAATAAAACCGGGAATTATTAAAAGTTATTTATTTTTATATAATATAAATACTTATTAACGAATTAATTAAACTTTTTTTAAATAAAAGTTCGAAAATTTTAAGTTACTTTATAACTTATAAAATTTATAGTAAATATTATCGAATAATCGTAAAAACAAACAAAATATAAAAGTTATTATTACACCTAAGGCCCCCGGGGCGAACCTTCTCTAATTACTATAAATTTTTTTAAAAAAAAAAAAAAAAAAAAAAAAAAAAAAAAAAAAA
>QJNZ01000746.1:0-47482 GCA_004155055.1 Monosporascus sp. CRB-8-3
GGAGAATATGAGTATATTCTTCTATTTTTATATATTCCCCCATTCGCCTTGGTTGCTGGATACTTAATATCCGCTATTCGAACTTGGAGTATCTTAGAAGTATGACATTTTTTTTGTCAACCACCTTGGCATGTTTACTCCTATACGAATTTTAGGATATTCTACTGACCCTACGGTGGACCCGGCGGGGTAACGAACAGAGAATAACCCTGGGAGTTGTATAATACACAGGGGTATTTGCGTCAATAGCCTTCCACCGGGTCCATTCCGGAGTCGCATAAATTCTCTTACAGAATTTGTACGGGATTCGAGATCAATCAACGTTATGGCATTGCTTGCGATTGTCGCAAACCTTTAATAAATGACCGAACATCGATTTTAAACGGAATGGCTAATATATATTCCCTACGTTTTCTTTTTTGGGATCTACTTATCAATCCCCATATATGGGGAAGTTGTCTCAGTTGGTAGCACGTGGTTCTAGCAGCCCTGTCGCCTCGTGGGAAAAATTCTAGCCTGTGCGGCATGGAAAGTTGCGTGTTCATGACCTATGGAGGTTGCTTTCGGCGCTACGAAGTATCAAATCAGCACGGCTTTAGCCACTAAAGAGAGGGAAGAACACCTGTTAACTCCGATGCATCATGGAATACCTACCTATTCCCCGTTTTCAAATCACCAAGATGATTCATCATCGCCCGGTGTCTCTTTTTCCAGGCACACATCCATATAAGGGAACCTTGCTCTGAAACGTCCCGCACCATTTGCGGAAAAGTACCCGCAAAGTGTCCATCACGCCATATCTACAGAGTTCGGGAGGGCTTACTCTCTCATTTCAATAATTTTGTCCAAAAACGCGTGATTTTGCACCCCACTAAGGTATTAGTATACACCCTAGCAACTGCCAAACAGCTGTTAATTTGAAGCGTCCACCTTACTTAGTATGGAGGGTAAATAAATTGACCCAGTCAGGTATTCGCGCTTATTTCTACGATACATATGTGCAATTACTGAATGTACTTGACAGTCTACTACGCTGATATTAGTATGGTGTGGTGTCTAGCGCGCCCCACGGGTACTTGACAGGGTAGTTTTATCTCAGCCTCTTACCACGTAGTTTTTGGACGCTTCTACTAGGGAGCGTCGATCCAATTAACGTCGACCAAATTAACGGGTATGGCTAGGGGTGGCTAGGTATGGCTAGGTGTACCTAGCCACCCCTAGCCATACCCGTTAATTTGGTCGACGTTAATTGGTCGGTAACACTTAGGTCGACGCTAATCAGCTCGGTATCAATTAGGGCAAGCACTTAAGGAAGAAATTATCCAATAAAAATGCAAGAAAACTGGCAGCTGGTACTAAATTTCTTAATACATACGCCAAGGGTGGTCTTAGTAAATTTTTTTGAAAAAGTTGAAATGAGAGAATAAGCCCTCTCGGACTCCGTACATATCGAACTGCGGGTCGCTACCTAACTACGGGATTCCGTTATGGGTAAGGTGAATTGGCAGAGGCGAGAACACTGGGGACAATATCCACAAGGTGAAAAATCAACGAAGAGTTAAAATAAATTGAAGCAATCGTGACGACACTGCCATGGACTGTTCGATATCCGGTGTACATACTATGATCGAAGCTCGATGTGTGTATGAGGCTTTTTCCACCTCAGTACGCCTTGACCCCACTTACCGAGGTATGTACCCACCGTACAACGAAATCACAAGCCCGGTGTTGATGACGGGAGCCATTATTGTCGTTCTCTTACGCTCACTACACTACCATGTCCTATTCCAAGGGATACCGGATTAGAAGACCGATCACTCGAACTCTTCTTGGTCTGCAGGGCACTCATCACTCAGAATCCTGTTTCCTACTGGCTAAAGGTGGGGCCCGCCTGCTGCAACGTTATCCTATGCTCAACCCCTCGTCCAGACCTAGGGAATACTGCAGAGAAGGCTTTCATACGGCTCCAAAAGTGCGACTGCTACATAATGCGGTGTCATACAGTGTCCTGTCGAAGTAGTACACACGCCGTCGTACTGAAAGCCTGCCTGGCCGGCCAAATTATGTAACGGGCGGGAGAGTTAGGTGTCGGGGTCCGCTTAGACCTACTCGTCAGAGATAGCCGCCAAGTCGAAAGGCGCATGCATCTGCTGTCAGCTGTCCATCCTTCACGCACGTACGCATGCGTGCATAACTCAACCGCTCGAACGATGATGCCCTATATGGCATATAGATGGAAGCCATGGCAGCAAGTGTCATCGGGAACCAAGACAACGAAGGATCGTTGGGCAACCCTTCTATTCACTCAGCACAGCATCCACTAATTGAATGATATATAGGACCAAATCACGGCACTCGAGGCTGCACGTGGGGCGAGTAATCGCATGGCATGATCGGACCCACGCTGGTCTTGGGTGGCCGCCGGATGAGCCATACGTGCCTTTCATCTTGAGCCCAGGATATAGCACGAAGCTGCTATCCCTTGTTGTCTTTGGTGAGGTGCTTCCCTGCCAAAGCCGGAGATATTATGTGTGCGATATGCATTCGAGAGACGCGCTCAGGAGCTTCAGGGACAGGTCACCTGAGCTCTCTCGTACATGTGGCTTCGTAGCTCTTCCCCGTCCTCGGTCTGGGCCTTGATCTTGCCCGCAACCCCGGACTCGCTGATGCACAACAGCGACTTTATGACCCTGGACCCGATAAGGTTATGCCAAATTGCCGGCCTGGAAAACTGAGGCGCCCCCTTTCGGCCCACTAGAATGGGGGGTGGGCGGAAGGGGCGTAAGGGGAATTTCGGGATTTCCACTTCAGCCCGGCATAGGAACGGAACAAGCTTCTACTTCCGCGTTCGGTGGCCCCCACCCCTCCCACTCATGCAACCGGGCTGACGTCCGCGCTCGTCTACTGGGCATTTCCGCTAACTCTCGGTTCTGAAAAAGGCAAGTTGTCTCGCTAGTTATTGCCTCGTCGAAATTGATTAGATGGTCGAATGTGCTCAACCTGCATCGCAAGACATCCATCAGCCAACCCAACACCTCTAAGTCTGTAACGTCTCTCCCGGGTCCTCTCTGCCCGTACAGCTGTACTTATTTGCAGATCCCCCGATCGTCATAGCAAGAGATGCCGTGAAGTAGCGCGCTCGAGACACCCAATCCGTTAGTTCTTAGAGGCCCTGAGGTGCTTCGCAGCAGCCTGTGCGAGATGGTCCGGCTCGAGCTCTGAGACCAAACATCTTTCTCCACTTATCGCTGAAGAGATAGAATTAGCTCGGACATCTTGCGCGATCTCCCGTGCACGTTTCCTGTATTGGTATGAGATGAGACGACCATGCTCACCGATCATTCCCGGTTGGACAATCCTGAGGTCCTTTAGGGCTTAAGCGCGGATTGGAGACTGGAGGGCGGTCTCGTACAGTACGCACGGTAGTAAAGTCCGCGGCCAGGTCAATGGCTGCGATACCAGGGCAGTGCTTGGTGCGGTCTTGACCAACACGAAAGAAGTCCGAAGATCAAGGGCTCCTTGGTATTCTACGTACACGGAGGAAGTATTAGCCTTCTGGCGAGGGGGTCTCTACAACTTAGGCACATCTCGGGAAATGGATCTTGGCTTTCAAGAGCATCATCAAGGATTCAGGGTGCAGCTTTTCGAGCCTCAATATCTTGCAATCCAGAACGTGTCCCGAACAGGATATAACCCCTAATCACATTTGTATCGTCAACCGGCAGTATTCAATACATTATACAGGGGTCTAGTCAAAACACACGCATCGTATCATATCTAGGAAGGTGCGATTTAACCCTACCATAGCACCTTTAATGATCGACCGAAAGGCCAGTTCCTCAAGCCGGCGGCGTCTTGCTCTCAGATGCCCTCTCGACGTCGACCTGCTTCGCATCAGCCCCTGGTTCAACGCCCTCCACCCCAACCAAGGCTAGATGAAGCATATGATGCTAAAAAGCGTCGCGAGTTAGTAACTAGCACCAAACAGCCCTGCTTCAAGTGGCGTACCTCGATGTTGATCTTCGGCCCCTTGAACCACTTGTGCGCATCAACCCAAAACCAGACCAGGATGAAGATCATCGGCGCGCCCTGATTTGCTTGCTTAGTATGCGTACGTGTCGCTGAGTTGCGGGAGCTACCCGGCTACCAGGGACAGGGACAGAGGAAAGCTGAAGAAGAAGAAGAAGAATGGGAGGCACGAAATATGCGAGCGAACTCACGTAAACCAGACACGTCCAGTTCATGTCGACCAGCGTCAGGTTCTCGCCCCGGTGGGCGGGGAAGCAGAGGACGGGCATCATGACGAGGACGAAAGCGCAGGCGGCGACGCCCGACGGCTGGCTGAGGCGGCCGAGGTGCCAGGGCCCGCGGCGGAACCGGCCGCCGACGAAGGCGACCTTGATGAAGATGGGCGTCGTGAAGGCGATGTAGGCGCCGAGGGCGCCGATGCTGAAGATGGCGTCGATGGCGGGGCCGCCGAAGACGAGCAGCAGCAGCAGCACGCCGACGCCGGTGTTGAACCACACGGCGTTGACCGGCGTCCGCGTGCGCCGGTTCACGCGCCGCAAGGCGCCGCTGAGCGGCGGCCCGAAGCAGCCGTCTCGCGCGTACGCGAAGGCCACGCGCGACGCCGTCACCATGCAGCCCTGCCCCATCGAGAAGGCGCAGACGATGGTCATGGCGAGCACGGCGAGCGCCACGTCCCACGGCAGGATCTGCTGTAGGTAGGCCGCGAACGGCTGGCCCTGTTTCGTTCACCGTCCCGTGAGTCAGGGGCTCCCAATCTCCCTCTCCATAGCACGTGGGTGATGTCGAGACTGAGAAGAAAGAAAGAACGAAAGAACGGAAATAGCAGACAGATAGGACGAGAGGAAGAGAGGAGAAGTGGAGAGAGAGAGAGATCTTACCAACTCGCTCCCCATCGCCGCGTCCACGTCGACGATGGTGTACGCGATCAGCGCGTTCAGGACGAAGCCGAAGACGGACCCGGAGGCGGCCGTCATGACGATGGACCGCGGCGTGGCGATGGCGGCGTCGGAGCACTCCTCGGCGAGGTGGAAGCTGGCGTCGTAGCCGCTCATGGTCCAGATGATGGAGAGGAACGACATGAGCACGGCGACGCCGTCGGGCCAGTCCGTGGCGTTCTGGACGCCCCATGCGAACGCCGAAGGCCGGAACCTGGGCGTGGTCGTCGCCGCCGCCGGTACGACAACGATGGTGATGCAGAGGCACAGGATGTTGGCGACGGTGCCGACCGAGTTGAAGTTGGCGATCCACAGCGTCGGCATGCTGCTGGTGCAGCCGTGCACCAGCATGATGAGCACCGTGAGCAGGAACGTCTGGTAGTTCTGCGGCACATAATCCGGGTTCATGATCGACGCCGCCGCCAGAATCATGGAGGCTGTATATACGCCGTGTTATTATTATCGTTACCCCCGTGGATTCTTCAGTCGGCCCCGGCGAGCCCCGGGTGCTCTCCGAGAGGGAGAGATAGAAACTCACCGCATCCGTAGTTCACGCTCGGGGCACCGGTCACCTGGACGAGCCAGTTGCTCCACCCCGTGATCCAAGCCGCCAGGGGCCCGTACTTCGGCCCGGCGAGCACTGCTGCCGCGTAGTAGAGACCGCCGGAGGTCGGCATGCTAGACGCGAGTTCCGCCATCGAGGCTGCGACCTGTGGGGTTACAAAATAAGCCCGGTCAGTCACCCGAAGCTCTCCCACGCGAGTTGCACTAAACGGAGGCACCACTAGCTTACACATAGGATGAAAACGACTGATAGCAGCCAACTCCACGTGTTTGCCGCCGGCCCAGCTGCTCGCGATCAACCGCTCACCAGTTAGTGCATATCTATCCGTGAGGGACGAGCGTGGAGGGTCAGTCAGTCAGTCAGGGGGTGGGGGCCAATTAAATAAAAGTCGTACCGTAGCCTATTCCAAACCACATGGTGCTGGCGATGCTCGGCAGCAAGCCCATGACGGCGAAACTGACGGCGAAGGTCGTCCAGGCCGAGAACTCGCGCTTGAACTCCTGCTTGTAGCCTAGCGCCGCCAGCGCCGCCTCATCCTCGGACATCTCCTGGAGGTAGTCGGGCACGTCCCCGTCTGCGAGGACGGTCGTCACAGCTGGGACGTGCGATGACGACGTCCGGCGGCGTTCCCCCATTGCTGCCATTTTATTAATTTTATAAGTATCGAGCTCGTCGCACGCGTAGACGACACGGCGATGGACTGATCTCGAGCGGCTAGGAGTTCCGCGTTAGTTTCACCCCTCATGGGCTGGTAGGAAATAGAGACGCAGGCAGGGGGTTTGCGATGGCTAAATGATATCGTGCTGTGATAATTATCGAGCAGGCGAGCTTCATGAGCGAAACCGTCCACTCGTCGCGCTACCCAGTCTATATGAGCGAGAAGTTGTGCGCGAACGCAAAAGCCGCGCCGGAAGGTGAGTATGCGCCCATCTTATACGACCGGGTGCTTATCATAGGCAAGACGACTATCTTTCGTCTCTATTGCCTAGCTGGGTGCTGATAATCCTCGAATTGCCGACTTGCATGCAACGATGTGACACTGTTGGCGGGCTCCCCTATCACCCCTCGCATATCTACCTGCAAGCCCCAAACCAAGCAGCTTCGAGGGGTGCTTGAAGGTCAATGCAGGGATGTGGCGAGCTCAGAGCTTCCTCCTTGAGTTGGGCTATCTATCCGCTCCCGGGGGTGATAGCTTGACCGATCTCTGTGTCCTGATAAGGTCCTTCATTACCTCACACAGGCTGAACTTCCTCGAGGGCCTGCCGGACCAGAGTCTGACGTCGTGTTCCGCTCATCTTTTCCCTGTTTCACGATTGATTTGCGCCCATTATACGTATTGTGAGACGGTTGTAAACGAGCTCGGAACTTGCTTTCTTTTCTGCATTGCAGATCTTCAGCGACACTGGCGCACCGCATGTAGAACGCTGTCCTTGGTGGCTGTTGTGAAGCTGGCTGGAGAGAAGAGGGCCACTTTTTCACCGTCAAGGACATCGTCTAGTCCAAGAATCGCGATAGGAGCAACGCAAAGCGACAGGCTCGAATAGGTACATGGGCCGACAATGCGAACGACAAGGAATCTTAAAAGGGGGATGTTCTGTGAGGTTAAACCGCTTGGTATTGTCCAAAATGAGTTGAACTGGAGAATATGTACAGTTACTGCAACATCTATGCAATCAGCCCCAACAGCCGAGGACAGAAGAGACTTTCCAACAAGTCTGTGTGTTCAGGATGCAATCAATCCACTGAACAAACGCCCGCTCAGGAGTACCCCCACAAACGCCTTTTACATGCAATCCCCATGCACATGCCGCGGGCTCTAGCCCGCTATTTGATAATAAACTCAAGAAAATAATAACTAATGGACGGAGGTACCTCGTCACGACGACAGGATGTTCAGGAGGTTCTTCTGGCCGGCGTTGACCTCGGCTAGGACCTTCTTGTTGTCCTCCTGCAGGAGCTGGTCCGCCAGCTTGTGTTTCTGGGCGAACAAGCTGTCGAAGTCGTTCTTCTCCCTCAGCAGCTGCCTCCGGACATAGTAAACCACGCTAGAGACTAACGAAGGGCATCCGCTAATGTCAGTATCCGTGGAGTATGGGTGATTGCCGGATTAGGAAATCGCGCGAACGGGGATGGGAATGGGAACACGGGGAAGGCAGGGTAGGGCTAAGCTTACCGGCTAGCACTGTAACCGCTGCGGGCATCAGTCTGGGTGATTTTGTCGCGGCGCCCCGGGTCAGGTTGGGCAGTTGAGACGGTTGGCTCATAGCCGCGTACATCCGTGGGGTTGAGTTGACCATGATGATGTCGGTGTTGGTATAGCGTATTATGCCGAGGTAGCGTACCGTTGGTTGGGATGCAAAGAAGGAAAAGTGCTTTAAGGTTAACCTTTCGTGCGCGCTGAGTGATGCTGACGCTGCTGCTCCTGTTGGTGAGACTGCTGATGACCAGACATTTCGAGTATCACGACAGACGTCGCGGCACGATGATATAAATCCATCGCGACTAACCACGCACTGCGGGACACTTGGGGACACTCTGGCCGGTGCCTCGTTGAAGCCTTCGCGGCGTGGTGTGATCCTGTGAAGCAGTCGTGACATGATGGGGTGATATCGGCGCTGGCGGGCACTTCCGACCGGGAGGGCCAGCGATCTCTCGAGTCTTGGCCCTTCTCCGTAACGCACTGCTAGCGGTAATCCTCGCCAGCGCTGGGGCCATCGAACATTAGAGAATCGTCAAAACCCGAGAGGATCAGAGCTGAATTAAGCTGTCCTTCCCTTTTCGGCATTTCACAGGTGTCTTGACGAACGAGAGGTCGAGGAGCTCTCACGCCCCGCCTGAAATAATGGTCCAAGAGACCCGCCGCTGTGGTTCGATCACTTGGCCGGCCTCTTCCTGACATTTCCAGACCCCCGGGATCGAACGACCTGGACTCATTCAGCCCCCACGGTGCTGCTGGGCTGAAGCCTTACGCAAATTCAATGAAACCCTGTAGCTCAGTCGTTACTGGGGCCCTGCCGGGTTAGTTTTCTATCGGCTCCGGCCATGCGAACGAGGTGAACGAGGGTTATTGTGTCGCACTTTTCTCCCTAAGACCTAATTTCCGTATTAGGATATACCAATATTCCCAAATAAGAAAGCAACTTAATGAGCAGCATGCGACCCCACGTATAGGTCTCTCTCTTAGACCCCTGCCAATGTGTATGGGCCGGTACGAGACTTGGCAATGCCCTGAAGCCCCGAAGCCCTGAAAACCCTGGCTCTCAACGTGACCTGATCTGAGTGATCTTATCGTCTACCTAGCTGCCCATCGACGACCTGATCAACAATTTGACCTAAACCCCCCGGAGGACTGGAATCCCCACCAACCCGACCGGGCGGCCGAAGGAGGGAGCGTTCTTTTTGGCCAACGGTTAGATCGTCGATTAGGTTAAGTGAGCAGACGACCGCTGGAAGATGTGCTTGATAAGGGGTATTGCGGCACCATGACTAGAATCAGGAGACCTAAGTAGGGTATGCTGTCGATACACACACACTCTGTCACGGCGTGGTACTATCTGAACACTAAACTGTCGCCCTAGATAACTCAGCGCCACCTGTTATGCCGATACAGCTAGTGTCAACCTAGGAGTGGTTCAGGCCGTCCTCAAGATATAGGCTGCCGAGGTGGTTGGCTTCGAAATTGCAAGTTCATACATTCGTTTCTTGCATGTAGGGTTGCAATTCATCTACCAACCGCGTGGCTGCCTACGTAACAATCCTTTCAGGGTGAACGATGACGCAAACGAGCAAGTGTTGCGTTACCTTTCAGCGCTATTGACTTAAGTCTGCGTCTCGCATATCGGGCAAAAAGGAATCCGGTAGCCCTGGATTGGCAACGAATGGCGAAAATTCCATGTGAAGGGAATAGGCGCTCGGCGTATGTGCGTATGAGCAAGATAGAAGAACCCCTCAAAGTCTCATTTTAAGGTACAGAACAACCCGTGTCGATGAATCTGTATTAGACCTAAGCTCTTTCGTCACGCTCTATACATACCCATACCAGTAACCGCTAACCTCCGGCGCCCCCATATTTTCATGTCGACGGGCAGCTAGGTCGACGACAAGGTTAATCAGGTTGATTTGATCAGGTTAAGAGCTAGGGCTTCTAAGCTTTAACGTATTACCAAGTCCTGTACGTGCTATATAACTTGATAGGGGTTTGGGGAACGGATTTACACATACGGGTCGCATGTGCTTCTTAAGTTACTTTCCTATTTTGGAGTTGGGTCCTAGGGGAGTAAGCGGCTGACAATGACTTTCGTTTACATTTTTGTGAACATAAGACTTTATAAAGAAAGACCCTTAATCGAATAATTAACATGCGGCTAGAATTACGTAAGTTGATAAAATAATAATATCATCGTCTTATTCTTATAGCCGGTTTTCCCTTATGCAGTTTATCTAAGGGAAGGCGGACGGGGTCCCGAATTTTCCGGGTGCTATGGCCGTATATGCTGGGTTTTGCGTGTCTTTCACCTTATACGCCCGCTGTGCCGGGAGACCCGCGTCCGGGGTCTTCGGCCGGTTCGGCGGCGTGGATACATACTTGATTAGGTATAGGGATCCTGTAACCCACCCGTGTATAATATGGGCTGCTCGACCAGAACACCAGCCAAGGGCAGTTGCACAGGGGCTCGATGTAATAATAGAGCCTCTGGGACCGGTGTGAGTACGTTAACGATTTTACGCGAATTCAACGGTGGTGTTACTTGTTGTCTCTCGCTTGTGGGGAAAGATGCTGTAAGAGATAACGGAGTCATATATCCTTCACCATCGGTGGTCGCTACGGTCTAATTACCAGCACAACCGTAAAGAGCCTACTCAGACAACGGAGGAGGCGGGTAGATAGAGAAGTGCACGACAGCTCTGGACGCCTTGCCATCCTTAGTGGCCTTTTTCTCGGCCTTGCTTTTCTCCGCATCCTTTTCCTTATCCCCGTTCCTGCCCTCCCCATTCTTTCCCTCCTCTGTCTTTGCCGCGTCACCATCGCCATCCTTAGCTTCGATCCGCCTGACGACCTCCCCGTTCTCGTCGACCTCGACGACGACGTCCTCTTTGTCGAGGCTGCCGTCCTCGGTGTAGGCCCACATCTCGCGGAGCTCGCGGCGCACGGCGCCCGTGAGCCAGGCGGCGGCGACGACGCCGGGGACGAGGTACAGCAGCGCCGGTTGCGCGTGGTTGAAGACGAGCAGCATGGCGAGCGTGACCAGCATGGCGACCAGGTATCCGGCCATGGCCGCTCGGAAGTACGTCTTCGGGAAGGCTGAGGCCCGGAGCGCTGGTGTGGCGGCAGTCTCAGGCTCTGATGAGAGGAGAGAGATGCTGCCGAGTAGTCCGTTGGCGCTCCAAAAGCGGTCACCCCACTGCCCCTGCGGGTTGACGTAGTCAGGCTTGACCACCATGCGCTGCGTCTCTCGGGTAGTCGCGACCACCTGGCCGGATGGTGCTTCTTCCTCCGTCTTGAGCTCGACCGGTACTAGCTTCTGTCGGCGGTAGTAGTACATGTAGTGGTCGAAACGAAGGCAGAGGGCGATGAAGATTCCGGGGAGAACAATGTCGCCGAGCCCGAGCATGCTCGCCCTGGTGGGACCTTCAAACACCAGTTTAATGGGAACGTCGAGCTTTGTAGCGACTGTGACCATGTATGGACTATGATGGGCGTTGGATGTCAGCGATGACCTGAATCAGGGGAGACAGAGGCAGTGGTACTTACGTGTAGAAGACCATGTAGATGTCGTAAAAGAAGAGACCAAAGAGGACGAGGCTTCCCGTGGTGAATGTAGTTGGAGACATCATGATGATGACGACATAGCTGAAGGCATATCCCATGACGTTCGACAAGAAGGTGGACTTGAAGCTGTTGTATATCAAGCTTGCGCCGATAGCAAGAACGACACCGATGATGTCGTTGAGCTTAACTGGAAATTTCTCGCGGACGATGCCGTGGATCCAAAAATCCACTGTCCAAGGTTCAACAAACAGGTGTCTGACTTCCCAAAGCATGCGGTTTCGGGCATCAGAAAGATTTAACCCAGACCAGGGGCCCGGAAAAGGGGTGGTCTTTTTCTCATTCCACGCCTGACTCTCAGAGTTGCCGATCGTATACCATTGTCCCCTTTTCACCGGATCAATGTGATACAACCTGCCATCCCTGGCGGACCAGACGGTTGGGAACACAAAGCCGGTCAAAATATGTAGGGAATCGGCGAACAGCTTGCCCATAGCCGCCAAGGACGTGAAGGAGAAGTAGGTCCGGAGGATCTTGTTGATGATGTCCGGGTCGTCAAGCCAGGTGATGAGATAGTAGAGCCCGACGAGGACGACGCCAGCCATGATCGGGAACAAGATGGCATCCGACGGCATTAGACCTTGCACAAACTGGTCATCTTCTTCATCCTTTTGTTGCCCCTTGGCCTTGCCCTTATCCCTCTTGGGCTTGGCGGAGGGAGGTCGACGGAGGGCGGCATGGGACCCAATGTAGATACAGGCTAGTGACGCAAAGACAATGCGCGCCTCCAGATAAAGTAGTCCCTGGCGATCATACAGCTTCGTTGGCAAGCTGGCCAGCTTCTCGAAGAAGGTCTGGTTGGTCGATATGACATCAGTGAGGTTGGTCATCACGACCTCAGTCGCGTTGAGGTATGTAGAGTCGTTGGTCGCCATCTTCCTCTGGTAACCAACAGATGATGCAGAGGGCTCACTCTTATGTGATACTGGCGTGGATGGTAGAAGGACTAGTGTTCAGCGCCTATACATATGCGTTGCTGTGCTAAAGCCTAATTTTTATAGTTCGATGAGCTTGATATCTTTGGTGAAGATGTTCAAAGCTGTCGTAATCCAGACCGACGTTGACAGAGGCTCAAAATCCTAACTCATATACTGGCCTAGCAGTGCAGAGAGGAAGAACGGCAAGAGTAGGTAGAGAAGCGCTTGTCTGTGATAGTAACATGTGGCTCTTAGCACTTTATATAAGAGATATAAGTGTAGCTTCCAGGGCAGGCGGAAGATCTCCCAGTTGTGTACAGCCCTGAGAAAGGAGCTGAAAGCACAACCTGAGTTTATGTATGCCCGTATGTTTAAGAACGACAGAACCAGTTGGAAAGGCAGTACCAGTTACCTAATCATGGCGTCTCAAAAGTGCGACAATGTGAACTGGTAGAATGAACCGCCTGGGGGAGACTGAAACAATGTTCGTGAGCTGTCTATAATACGTCGCCGGATGCCAAATTGGGCAGGGCAAACGAACTGTGGCTTGTTGCTAAGGATGGAATCGTGGCAGTGTTCGACGCGGGTGCGAACTCTCAAAGATTCACTAGGTTTACAGCGCCAAGATTTCATAACCCCATCCCATCTCCCTGCTGCCCCTCCATGATCCAGCCAGGTGCACACCTGCATGCTGTAGCCCGCTAAATTCAAGCATCAATAGCTGTACCTACTTAGATACACCCAAGCTGTAGCTGGGCCCCTCAAAGCCTCCCTACACCTCTATAGCCGCCAATCCGTGCGAGATACGTACATACATCAACAGCTACCGACCTACTCTTACAACACAACCGCCCAAAATGGCGACCAACGTAGCCCTCGAGACCTCAATGGCAAGTTCTCTCTAGCTTCTATGCTTCCCCTACGTGGGGCCGGCGCGCAAAGCTAGGTAGCTAACCCGGTGAATCTGCATGCAGGGCACCATCACGTTGGAGCTGTACACGAACCACGCGCCGAGGACGTGCAAGAACTTCACGACGCTCTGCCAGCGGGGGTACTACGACGGCGTGATCTTCCACCGGATAATACCGAACTTCATGGTACAGACGGGTGTGTAACATTTCCTTCCCCTCCTTTCCCCTCCCTCCTTCCTCCTTCCTTCAGCACCAAGGCTAACCGGCCGCCCTTCCCCCCGACACAGGCGACCCGACAGGCACCGGGCGCGGCGGGACGTCGATCTACGGGGACAAGTTCGAGGACGAGATCCGGGCGGACCTGCGGCACACGGGGGCGGGGGTCCTGAGCATGGCGAACGCGGGGCCCGACACCAACGGGTCGCAGTTCTTCCTGACGCTGGCGCCGACGCCGTGGCTCGACGGCAAGCACACCATCTTCGGCCGCGTGCGCTCGGGGATGCCCGTCGTGAAGCGCATGGGCCTCGTGCGCACGGGCGCCGACGACCGGCCCCTCGAGGACGTGAGGATACTGCGGGCGAGGGTCCTCGGGGAGGACGAGGACGTCGGCGGTGCCGGGGGCTGAGGGCGGGAAATAGTTGGGGGAGTGCCAGTGGGAGAAGGGGAAATAAGCCGGGGGAAGAGAAAGTGTGTGTATGTGTGTGAGGGAGGGAGAGAGGGATATTGACGCTGGGAGTGGCCGGGGAGGCTGAACGGCTGGCGGCCTCCCCTCCGAGCCTTAAGTCGAGTACAGTGCGCAGCGGAAGATGTAGGCGGGGGCCGGTTCACCGGTTTGACTTGCTGGCTGGGTGATGGCTAACCCCGACTACGTACTTGCATGGTAAGCCAGGCGTTCAGGTGTTTAAAAACGACAACAGAGACAGATTATGCCCGCATATCTTACTTGGGATTAGACGAAAGACAAGAAGGAAGCGTCACGATGCCACGAGAGGATGGTAGTCGAAGAAACAAAAATTTGCTGCTACTGCTTGTGCTGGTACCGCTGCTGCGAGAAATCATTCGCAATGCCTGTATTTCATATATTGCCAAATGTGCTTCTTCCCGCGAGGCAATACAACACAATGCAAAGGCCGGGTTTCTTGTGCAGGCAAAAATTGACGCGCAACGCCGCTTTTTTCCCCCGATAATGCAGAAGATGATCAAGTAGGTAACCCCAGTTCCCAAAACGTCATAACAGAAGCACACCCCCTCCGTCCCCGAACCCCTTTTTTTCATGCGAGCCGTTGCAGTGAGTATAGGTACAGATGATGATGAAGAAACAGGAAGGGGGGTCGCGGTGCGCCTCGGAAGAGACGACCGCTCAGTCCCCTTAACCATCGCCATGTTGCAAGAAGAAGAAGCGATCCCGAGACCCCGCTGATTACGAACGGAAGGCCCCAGTATTTTGCCCTCATACGACGGGCGGCGAGGACAGCGTCCCAGAGCTTTCCGACTCGGCGTCGTCCCCACCTCCACCGCCGGTGGTACCGGTCGACGTCTTCCCGTTGCTTTTCGGCGCGGGCGACATGGTCGGCTTCGAGGCGCCGAGCTTGAGCTTCTTAGCCTGGCTCGGCCCCTTCGAGATGATCTTCTTCTTGGGCGCCACCTCGACGGTGGACCCCTCGGCGTCGTCGTCGTCGGCCCTGTGCTCGACGCTGAGCAGGGAGCTCGCCTTGACCTTCTCCTTCTTGGTGCCCGCGCCCGCGCCGTGGCCTTTGCCCTTCACGATGAGCTTCTTAGTCGGGTTCGCCGCCACCGCCGCCGCCGCCGCCGCGGCGATGGTGGGCTTGAGCTTCTTCTTCTTCGGCGCCTCGTTCTCCGAGTCGTCGTCGTCCTCCATCATCTCGTCGCCGTCCCTCTTCTTCGGGCTGCCGGCCCTGGAGCCCGGCATGGGGGTCCCCTTCTGGCTCGACGGGGGCGTTCCGTCTCCGTTGCCGTTGCTGATCTTCTGGGCGGCCGCGCGACTCGCGTTCCTGCCGCTGTTGCCGATACACGAACCCATGTGGTTGTTGAGTCGCGTGACCAGAATACAGCGTTTGCACTTGCTGCACGTGGCGGACGGGAAGGAAAGCATGTTGGGAGGTCTCGAGGCGGCGCCGCCGCCCGTGGTCCCCCCTCCTCCCTCAGCCGTGGACGTAGGCGAGTCGTGTGGCGTCTCTATCTTCTTCTCCATATCCTTCTTCTTCTTGCCCCTGCCGGGGCCCTGAGCCACCCACGTCTGTCCGTAGATGTCGTATCCTGGCTTGTCGATGTAGGGATGCTTCTTGCAGTATATTATGCTCGGGTCGGGTTTCCTCGCGCCCTTGCCGTCGGTAGGGTAGAGTAACCTCGGGAGGTGACATCTCGGGCAGACGATATCCTTGGTCGTTACCAGCGGGTTCCCTTTTAGTAAGACCTTGCCTTCGTCGTATATCGCAGCATCGGTCTCGACCTTAACATCGGGCCGGACGTCCGGGTTTGAGGAGTCCGAGGTGTCGGAGGCCAGCTTCTCGACACGAATAGCAGCGGTGTTGGCGCGGGCTATTTTCTCATCGCGGTGGACCTTGATTAATAAGTCGTGTACGATGTTGTAGAGTAAGTCGTCGAGCACGGCATGGGTCTGTATGGTACGGTGCATGCGGTCAACACACTTTCTCTCTTCTCTCGCTCGTGGTTTCGCGATTTTGTACAACTTGCGGTGGCGCAGACATCCTGGGAGCTTATGCACTTACAAGTTGTTCCATGGTCCCAGCATCGTCGGGAGCCTTGATTACTCCCGCCTTGCCCGTACTCGGATTTGACTGGGACGCCATGTTGGACTTATGGTATGAGGACCGGGAAGTCAGCCAACGCTTGATGATCCGAGTCACTAATTAAATGTCGAAATCGGAAAAGCGATGCAGAGGGACGGCTGTCAATCAAGGCGTTTGTGTAACGACGGAATTAGGTACGAGTATGGGTGATTGGTAATGGGTATTGGGGATGGCTGGGCAGCCTTCTTCGGGAAGGCTGAACCAAATGGGAAGGCTGAGAGCTCCCCCGTGGAAATGGAATGAACGAATGGGTATTTATTATACTCTAAGTTTAGATAGTCGGTTACGAATTAATAATTATAATTCGTAACAATCGGAAAGGGCCAAGCATCATTGTCCAACAGGTGCTGGAAAAGCAGAGCAAAAGCTGAAGTTTACACCGTCAATCATTTAAATCGAATTAATCGATAAGCTGAAAGCTGAACGGCAGGCTACGGAGCAGATATAATATGTAGGTACTTTATTTGATCCCAAGAAAATAAGGCGACGGTTCACTTTTCAAATATGCCTGCCAGAATTGACATCTCCTTTTATGAACTTGGCGAATTGAATTTAGTAGGCCTACTAAATTTACAACAACGGCGTCCTTCGCATCATTCCGATGATCTGTTATATACTATTGACGCCTTGTGCACGTGGTATGTGGAAAATGTTGCCCAACAAGCACATCATTAGGTACCCTGGCAGTACGTAGGTAGGTAGAGATTGGGTGATTCTTGATATAGTAGCCCGACGAATCATCATGAACGAATAAATAAATATCGAGATAGTTTACGAAACTTGGTACGAAAGGACTTTTTTAGACAAATTGCTTCCCCCCCCCTTTCTTTCTCTCTAATATGCATTTCCCCTGAAAACGGTCATAGTTACAGAGACGGGTTCCGGGGCCCCTTGTATGTAGGCCGCATCTCGCGTCACACTACTACATACACGTAGCCTGTACGCAAGTTAAGCTTTCACGAGGGTACCCTTGGTTAGGCCCTCTTTTGACGCCAGTTTGCCCCTCCGAGTACCTTGGCTTAAAAAGCCGTTGGGGGGAAGACTGGAAAGAAGCATTTACCCGCACTTGCATATGTCTCCCTCCCTCCAACCAACCAACCAACTCGGGGGTCTCGACAATTCGCAAATAATCTCACGCTTTTCTTCTCCACATTCGTTTCATCACCCGACTTAATTCGTTGAGTACTACTAGAACCGTTGTAATAATAATATAAAGGAATCAAGGAAGAGAGAAGAAAGGAAAAGAAAGTTATAAAGCCATGCCACTCCCCTCAACCAACAAGTCCGGCCAACAATCCTCCATACGGTCGTTCTTTGCGCCTAAACAGCCCTCGTACGCGCCCCTTCCTTTGTCGTCGGCATCTACAGCACAACAGCAGTCGAAAGCCACGCCACCGCCACCGCCGCCACCGTCAGGAACAGCTTCGCAACCCTCGCCGCTACCACCGCCGAACAGGGGGACAAATGGAGCCTCTATTCCCCCGTCGCTGCACCCGCAAGCGACCATCTCGCCCATACTACCGGAGCACATCCCCGCGCTGCGACGGATCACCTCGCTGCTCCTACCCGTGAACTACCCGGACTCCTTCTGGGCGCGGCTCTGGGACCCGCAGTCCTCGGGGGCGTTCAGCCGGGTTCTCCTGTGGACCGACGACGCCGACCCGTCGCAGCAGCAACAACGTCCACCGACCCCGAGCCCCAAGGTAATCGGGGGCCTAGTGTGCCGACCCGAGCCGTCGCCCTTCCCTGCGGAAACTACCGGGACGGCGCGGCCGAACACCCTGTACATCCAGTCGCTCGTCCTGCTGTCGCCGTACCGGTCCCTGGGGCTGGCGGCGGCGCTGCTCGAGGACGCGGCGGGCGCGGCGGCGCGGAGCCCCGACTGGGCCTGTGACACGGTATGGGCGCACGTGTGGACCGACAACGCCGAGGGCCTGCGCTGGTACCTGGCACGCGGCTTCGAGCGCGAGCCCGAGGAGGTCCCGGGCTACTACTTCAAGCTGCGGCCCGACAGCGCGTGGATCGTGAAGCGGCGGATTACGATGACTGGCGGTGACAATGGTAGTGGGGATGCGCAGCGACGGACTGCTCTGAAAACGGCACCCACCACGGCGACGACTACGACGACGGCCACAGCGACGATACCCCCCAGCATCACGGCCGCAGCCGCGAACCTGCCTCTGGGCGGCGGGCCCCCTGGCTCAACATCGGTGCCGGCGCCGCCAGCAGCAAGAAGCGGTGCCACGTCGCCTCTCCCGAGCCCGGGCCCGGGCCCGGACCTAAATCCGGGCGCAGCCGCGCCGCCGCCGAAACGTGGCACCTCGTACCAGAACACGCGGCCGGAGACGGAGTGGAACGACCTGCCGGCCGACATGCACGCGCCTCGCGGCGGTAATAATAACAATAACCGCGAGAACGGGAACGGCAACCTGGGCGTGCCGGGCGGCGGTAACGGGAACGGCGGCGGCGGCGGCAGCGGCGCCAGCTCGCGGAGCAGCTCCGCGGCGGGGCGCAGGAAGAGGGACCGCGCGTACCCGGCGGCCGCGTTCGGGAGTTAATAAGCGAGCCGAACTGGTGGGATTCTTGGAAGGAGGGAGTGTGGTTACCGACTTACCCACCTACCTACCTACCGAGTGGGCAGAGTAGGAAGTAACGTATAGAGCAGAATCTGATAGAGGGACAAAAGAAACACATGCGAAACTGATGACGCCGTCATGATAATGCGCCTCTCTGGTAGCATCGTACATAATATTGTGTCAAGGGAAAAAGCCTTCTTGTATTGTGAACCCCCCCAAAAGACACATGTTCTACACTACCTAAAGACGCAACTAAGGCCACCGGCCCCCCCAAGAAACGCCAATTCCATGTTTCCTTCCACATTCGTTTTGCATTGCCTAGCTCGTGATCTCGTCAAAACAGCGGCGATGGTAATCATGAGCATGGAATATCCCCATTCCTCCCAGCACACAAATTTCTTTTTCAAGCTACCGTCGTCTTCTCCCCAACTCCGGGTATGACGTTTGAGAGTTTCCGCACAGCCTCTTCCTTGACGGTGGCGAGGCGGTTCGCGCTACCCTTCTCCATGTTGGCGGCGACCAGCGCGATCAGGGCTGCGCCGACACCGCTACCGTCCTTAGCGATACCGATGCGGATGCGCTTTGCGCCTTCGGGACCGATGCCGTCGATGACAGCGAGGGCCTCGTAGATCATGTCACGGAAGAAGGGGTAGTGCTCCACGAGGCTGCCGTCCACCCCGATGTCGATGGGGTCCTCGTCCGTCTTGAGCTTGCCGCTCTGTAGTACGACAGCCCCCACCGCTACTGCAGAAAGTCTCGCGGCCCGTCTTCCGACGGCGTAGGATACATCCTTGAACGCCTGGGCGTCCTCCTTCGAAGCCGAGTAGATTTCCAGCTCGTTCTCGAGCTCCTGGCGGAGGATCGAGTAATCGGGCGTGTTGTCTGCCGCTGCGATTGACATTATCGAGCTATCAAGTCCCCATTGTTCGAATATCCCCGAGTTCTTACCGATAGTGGTTGTGGACTTCCAGTCGTTCGAACTCGAGTTTTCGTCGCGGAAAAGTGATATCTTAGGGTCCTTTAACATGCTGACGAGGACCAGGCGCACGATCTCGCCTAAGAACATCCCAGAGACTCTCTTTTCGAAGATTTGGATGCCAGGGTTGACACTATCCCTGTCCAACTCCGCGTCCCACTTCGTGTTGGGCAATACGTTGAGTTGGTTGTCAAACGAACCCCATTCAGTGTTGATGACCATCTCGCCTGTGGACTGGTCATACTCGCCCACGATAGGCTTGTGGATATTGGCCAACTTTTCAACGTAGGCGCCGTTGGTGCCTGTGCCGAATATAGCGCCGAGAAGGGTCGAGGTTTTTCCCGGCGAAGTGTACGATCGAGCCATGAGCGTTCCTACAGTGTCATTCACCAAAGCCGCGACCTTAACAGGCAGGCGAAGCTTGTCGATCTCCCGCTGTAGCAAAGCACAGACGTCTTTGCCAACTGCATCTGGGATGTCGAACCCTTTGGTCCACCGGAGCAGGGTGCCCTTGTTAATGCCAAACTGCATGACCGGAAAGCTGAAAGTGAACCCCAAGCGGAAGATCTGTTCATCCCGATATCCATCTTCAGCGCTTATCGTCTGCCGTCGTCGTATGCTGGCTTCGAAATGCTCCTCGTGATGCTCTTTGAGGAACAGCTCAATCTGACTAGCGAGGAACCCGAATAGATCTTCGGCCTTCTTCGCCACCATCAACTCTTTGGGGACTGCCACTTTACTGTAGGTGAGGCTGAAGGTGCTGTCGCCGTTGAGATTTATGGAACAGACTCGGAAGTTTGTGCCACCCAGATCAACCGCAAGGTACAGTCCCTACTCAAATGTTAGAACCGCACGAGCGTAAAGAGAGGGCTTGGTGATGCCGTTATGGGAAACGAACTTTCTCTGTGCCATTGGGGACTCCAGTGACGTAGGTTGCGATTTGGCTCATACTCGTGCCATCCTTATCCAATCCCTCGTCTATGAATGCATGAGCGTCAAAGAGAGGACAGACATTCACAAGGGTCTCTTACGCATCTGACGCAGAAATTCCTGGACGCCTTTATTGACGTCGTCGTCGGTGTATTCGAACTGCGCAGTAATGCGCTTCGTCTCTTCGGCAAGAGCCATTGTGTGGGCAGGCGAGACCGGTGGAGCAGTGGGAAAGGGTTGAGGACTTTCACAAACGGGTTCGTGGACTATGGCAGCAGGAGAGAATATAGTCGGGGAGAAGGGACGGGATGAGAATATCCGGGAGTACTGAAACTTGATATCCGTGAGGAAGAATTGGGCAGTCTGGTTAAGGGAAGAGTCAGTTATCAGAAGCCCAATTGCAATTTGAAAGATTCAGGTAGTTAAGTGAGGAAATCGAAAAGTCTCCAGTGACGACACAGGTTGCATAAGTATGTCTGCAAGTAGGTAGACTAATCGCTGAAGGTTTGAAGCGGGGCATTCGTCCCAGTCAACCCACCACGCAAACTGGAGCTAATAACTTGGACGTCCCGATGTAGAGTCCTAGCCACCATATACTAAGGCTAGTGGCGCTTTGGTAGGCAGGAGACCAAGAGAAAAATAACTCGTGCCACAACTTACAAGAACAAGGATTAGGAACGCCAGGGAGAAGAGATGTATGAAAACGAGCGATGGGTGAATCGCCGAAGTTCCGGCTTGTCGGGCTTCCTTCAACCCTCCACGGGCCTCTGTATCGTCATCCCCAACCTGGGGTCCGGGTCCAGGTGGTGAAGAGGAAGATGCAGTGGCGGCTGTGGTCCTGGTGGGAGCACAGAACGTGGGGTCGGCATCTTCCTCACCACCGTCACCAGCTCTGGCGTGTGAGCGCCAGGCTCTGTTGTTGAAGGACAACTTGAGAGCCACGGCGATTTTCGCGGGGCTTTAGTGGGGTTAGAGCCTCTGAATCTGGAGTGCCAATGCCTCCAGAATCCCTGCACTCCGCAATGCGGCCGGCCTGGCGGGTGGTCGGGCTGAATTGTCAGCCAAAAGACAAAAAAAACCCACTCAAGACCTGCTGGTAAACGGCCCGTATTTGTTGTGTAATGTCTGCAGGCCATCTAACTAGCTGCCGCAGAAATGGTAGGGATAAATGAGATCATAACGATCCACCCCTTTCACCGCAGGCTGAGTTTAGAACAGGAACCGGGAGAAATGGGCTGATCGGAAATGCAGTTCTCCCAACTGTTTCCACCACAAACACTTGTAGGTACCGTCCGTAAGTAGTTGGGGGGGGATAACGACCCAGTGGTGGCCGGCTGTTCCGATAGCCTGGATGCTCTTCCTCGAGGTCCTAGTCGTATGTCTAGGTATGTATACAAGTCAACCCAAGCGACAGGTTGGAAAATCCAGCGGATCACGAGGAGCGAAAAAGACTGAGCGAGCCGAGTCCAGTCCGCAGGCTCGGAATGATGCGCCGGCTGGGCGAGAGGCGTGCTATGTGCCTAGGTTATGTAGGTGGCTTGATCAATTGCAAGGTTAACTTTGTAGGAGTGTCAAGTCTGAAGTGACCTTAGATGATCCGAAATGTCAATATCATCAATGCAAGGGTGAAGAGAGGGGTATCATGAACTGAGATATAGTTTAGCATTCAAGGATAAAATAAAGGGATCATGTCGAGTTGCTGAATATCGGTGAGAGACATGAGGGGGAAGCCGGTGGTGCCCACCGGGTCTCGGTTTCCTTCAGGGCGTGATTGCTTCCTTATCCCCCGACGCGGTAGCTATAGTAGTCCAAGTCACACTTATATCTGGTGGCTAGCATACAATAATTAAATAATGGATATTTCTAACAGTATCGAGACTTTAGGACCCCGGAGTGATAATATAGGCTTATTTATTATCTCACCTCTACAATTTCATGTGACAGCCTTTAGAGGAGAAATACGGTTCCTATGCGATGCGATATCCTATGAACGGCCAACTAACCTCAAACCAACAAATTTCTCAATATGCCCAGATTAACTTAATTGCCTTAGACGGAAACAATGGTCCCACTGCACGCAAAATGAAAGTAATGATTGGTTACATCAAGGCTTTAGCGTCAGCATAGGCCACCCCCGTTCAAAAATTGTTTGGACTGACGTTACTTGGCCCTTCGTAAGATAGCTATGGGAGCCCAAGTATCTCCAGTCGACTATAGTAGTGTATTATGGGGCCCCATTGTGTCCCTAGACAGTTCTCATACATTATAAGGGCCTTTGATGCCGGCATTCTCCTATCCACATAGTAATACATATGTACGAGTAAGTAAACCAGCATCGATAGGAGACTGTACAAAGACGTACTTTTTACGCAATGATTTACAGACGCAGGCCCATCTCCTGGGAGATCCAGAGTGCAACCCTCTTTTCATCATTGTCAGATTTGCTTGCAGGGATCCAATCATGTTAAGAAATTGGTGGCTGTCAACATGCATCTATCATGCAGGTTCTCGGCGCATATGCATGCAAGTCATCCCAGAGAAACTAGGGTCTTGATCTGATTGGATACCTACATGTAGCTCTGCGTTCTACCCTAAGAGGGTGAAGCTTGACTGCTGCTGAACATGATCATCACATATTCTCCAATGCATCAGTCAAAGCTGCGAAGTGCACGTCAGCTGCTATGATCGTACGGAACGTCGCTTTTTAATAACTGGATTGTTACGCTCGCCTCGGTCTGTGAATCATTCCATCGCGGTCGCTGATTCATGTTTACAGATGCATTCGCAGGCTGTCCGATGCGAGAGTAAAACCAACTATGAGATAGCTATCCCAGGACTCTAAGGGGACCGGCTGCCATAATGGAAAGCACAGCAAATATATCCAATCATGCCATCAGTCGGGTATGGTCCGTCCCTTCGCCCGAAGGAAGCGCTCTATATTCTCAACAATGCTTTGGGACCTCCAATGAAAGGAACCTTGAGTTGCTGGCGGAGAGGCAAGGCTTGCAGCGAGGGCAGTGGATCATGCAATTCAAATGGCCTTACTCTAATGGTCCGACGGAGATATTTGTCGTCTCCTACCAGCTCTCGGGAGAGATTTTTTATCGCAGGAGGCGGAGGTTTCGGTAAGTGCACTACTGTCAATCGCGAGGAATGCGGAGCGTGAGTTGCGTTGCTGCACAATGCTATTGTCCGTCCCTCCCCTCGACTGAAAACGTCGAGGACAAAGAAAAATAGAAAACATCACAGCCAACCTCAGGTTACCCAGGTCAGCCATCTCAATGCATTCAATTAAAGGGATGTTAGGTTGGTTGCATGGATATAACATCGGATTTTGCTATGTGATACATATATCACTCGCGACCCTCGCAAGGTCGTCCCTACCCATGGCTGTATTCCTACCGTCCTTATATACCGTTCAATGCACGGATATCGTTCGCATCCTATTTCTTTCCCGATTCAGTACCGGTTAAATTGAATAACGGAGTAATTTTCAATCATGGGTCATTGTAGACCGAGGCGGAGCTCCGAGGCTCCCAAAGCACTCCAGCTCGTCAGAGATGTCGTAGAAGGGGTCCGGTACGGCCTTGCAGACACGGTCCGTTCAAAGGACTCCGCCCATAGAAGGGAATATACGAGCAGCAAGAAAGTGTACTCGCCAAGCGTACTCAAACATCATGTCGATGGCACCGACGGCCAGATGTGGACAAATCTGAGTTCGTGGACCGATGGTAGGGTTGACGTTATCGACTTTGGTCGCAGACATGAAAAGGAAAAAAGGGGCAAGCACAAGACACATCGTTCGCATCACTATCACACCCACCATCATCACTATGACCACCACCACCATTATTACCATAACCATCATCATCATTATCATCATCACCACCACCACCGCCGTCACCGCCATCGTCACCATGACGTGGAAAGGGACCTGGACGACATAGCAAGAGACTTCGATAGTGCTATATCAATTTCCTCTTCAGGGCCTTCGCCGGCGCCTTCACCTTCATCAATACCCTCGCAACCATCACCGCCGCCGATCGACCAAGGCGACTTCCCGGATCTCCCCCCAGCATATAGCCAGCTAAGCAGCCGGCTAGGTAGCGTAGTCCTCGGGAACGGAGAAGCACCATACAAGGAAGAAACTGGAAAGCACCAAGCATACCGGATGATGAATTCACCTCGCGGTATGGATCTTCCCACCGGTCCATGAGTAGCATAGATGTCTGGGAGATGGAGTGCCGGCGTAAACAGCCGGCGTTTTACGTCCCGGATGGTAAGGGGCGAATGTAGGAACGGGACACGACCAGCGAAGCAGATGCATCATGCATGATCCCAGAGGCGGCCGTCGGACCCATCCCAAGAGCTTTTCGTACCTCCGCCGAGTTTACGAGCTGTATTAAGGTACTACAGGTAGTTGGCGATATTACCTGAGACCTTCTAGTGAGCCTGTATTGCGTAAGGCTGTGATGTGGCCAGGAGGAGCTCTCGGTGTCAGGTGTGGGTGGGTATGGATGGTTGTGCAGAGATCAAGCTTCTAATTAGAGATTTGCAGTTTCTTGGAAAGAGGAGTTAGGTGCTTTCATGCAGACCTTACTTTGCTCACTCACCTATGCCCCGTTAAGTAAACCATGCATACCACTTCGGAATACACAGGCAACACGGGCCACTCAACCTTTTGTATCTGCTTCACTGCCCTCTACCTTAGGAAGACGGTGGCGAAGAGGCATACCCGTTTGTAGGTCTGGGATGGATGTCTATCCGTGACAGCACTCTGGTGTGGTAGCGAGAGCTTTTCTCCATATCAAAGAAGTCAACCTAGCGAATGATAGATGGGGCGTTACTTGCTCTTGTTACACTACTTTAACCCCTGGAAATAAGAGAAATACACGGCGATACCTCTCCCACTTTCCTTGAGGCTACACACACATCCTGTAGACAGACAATGCTTGGCTACGTGTCTGTAGACGTATACCAGAAATGTCTCCAACATCGCTGGTCGAAGATGTCAAAATACAGCATATTCGATCGTTGCCTATCTGCTTCTCCCGAACGCCAGCTTAATGCGAAATAAATTCTGTCCTCATGCCCCAAGATGCGCATATTCCTTATTGAACGCTCTTCCAATGACCATGCGGCGGATCTCCGACGTGCCTGCCCCGATCTCGTATAACTTGGCACTGCAAGCTGTTAGTGGTATGTTTTGAGCGAAAGGTCGCTGTGTCGGTCATGGACTTACTCTCTTAACAACCTCGACGCCGGCATCTCCTCGACGTATCCCATACCACCCAATAGCTGGATGCAATCCAACGAACACTCCGTGGCGCGCTCCGCGGCGTACAGAATGGCGCCCGCGCAATCCTGCGTCCTGATGACCCCCTCCTCGTCGACCGCCTTGGCCGTGGCGTACGTGTAGGCCCTCGAGGCCAGTAGCTTGGTGTACATGTCGGCGAGCTTGCCCTGCACGAACTGGTTGTGGGCGATGGGCGCCCCGAACTGCTTGCGCTGATGCGTGAACGGCAGCGCGACGTCGAGGGCCGCCTGCATGATGCCCAGGGGGCCGGCGCTGAGGACCAGGCGCTCGAGGTCGAGGCCCTCCATGAGCACGCGCACGCCGGCGTTGACGCTGCCGAGGACGTTCTCGTCCGGCACGAACACGCCCTCGAAGACGAGCTCGCCGGTGTTGCTGCCGCGCATGCCCATCTTGTCGAGCTTGCGCGCGCAGCTGAAGCCCTCGGACTTCGTCTCGACGATGAAGGCGGTGATGCCCTTGGACCCCCTGTCCGGCTCCGTCTTCGCGTAGACGACGACGACGTCGGCGTCGGGCCCGTTGGTGATCCACATCTTGGTGCCATTGAGGAGGTAGCCGCCGTCGACGCGCCGGGCGCTGGTCCGCATGCTGACGACGTCGCTGCCGGCGCCCGACTCGGACATGGCGAGGGCGCCGACGCTGGTGCCGGCGACGAGGCCCGGCAGGTAGCGGCGCTTCTGGTCGGGGCTGCCGTTGAGCTGCAGCTGGTTGACGCAGAGCTGCGAGTGGGCGGCGTAACTGAGGCCGATGCTGCCGCTGGCGCGCGAGAGCTCCTCCATGACGACGCAGTGCGCCTGGTACCCCATCCCCAGCCCGCCGACCTCCTCGTCCGCGGTCATCCCCAGGAACCCGGCCTCGCCCAGCTTCGCCCACATGTCCGCCGGGAACGCGTTGCTCTTGTCCGTCGCCGCCGCCACCTCCTCCGTGATCTCGCGCCGCGTGAACTCCTGCACGCGCTCGCGCAGCTCCGCTAGGTCTGCCGCCGACGGTGGCGTGAAGCCCTGCGGGTGTTTCGAGGATGCATGCCGAGTTTGGAATGCTGTGATGGCGGGGAGGAAGGGCTTCGTCCCTGCTCCAACGCCATTGGGGATTATTTGCCGCCGCGCGGGCGAAGCTAATGCTCTAAACGCCTTCATATTTATCTATTGATTTTGACTATGGAGGGACCGTCAGAACACAAATATCCATCATTGCCGGCCAAGCAGTTGATGTACGAGGCACGTCGGTATTACAATGGAGATTAGCCATGAAGGGAAGGAGGTCCTTAAGCCGAGCGGCTTTCGACGGCTCTTACCGGCATCTCGGCTGTGATCATCACGGCCTTGATTGCCGACGTCACACCTTCTCCTTCATAATCTCTTAAATCTCATGTAGTTGTCTTAAATGAGACGAGCTGCTACAGCAGTAGTAGAGCTTCGTACGAATTTCCTAATAATGTCTATCGCAAGATCCTCGAGGGACCTGTTGGGTTTACCCCGCCAATTGAGCCGGCAAGGCCTCCGTCATCGACCTCACCATCGTCTTCCGGCCCGAGCGATCGCGTCCTATACCGCTCCGTACCAAGCCGACGCCATATCGGTTATACAAAGCAATGTAGACACTAGCTCGGATGAGTTCAAGGAGAATGAGAGACTTATGGGTGAGGCCATGGCGCGGCTGGAGCAGCTGACGCGAACGGCGCAACAAGGAGGCCCTGCCAAGGCGAGGGACAAGCATATCGCCAGGAAGAAGATGCTCCCGCGAGACCGGGTTACAGCTTTGGTAGATCCGGGAACCACATTCATGGAGCTATCGCCATTGGCGGGCCATGAACTCTATCCAGAGGCAGACGTGCCGTCGGGGGGTATCATTACAGGTATAGGCGTTGTTGAAGGTGTCACATGTGTTATTGTTGCGAATGATAGTACGGTGAAGGGTGGCACTTATTACCCCATCACTGTGAAGAAGCATCTAAGAGCGCAGGCTGTAGCGCAGGAGAATAAGTTACCGTAAGTTCTTCAAGATCTAGGGCGCTTCCCTTGACTCTGAGTCTGATGGTATTATAGTTGCATATATCTCGTAGACTCAGGCGGCGCGAACCTTCCACACCAGTCCGACGTCTTTCCGGACCGCGATCACTTCGGCCGGATATTCTACAATCAAGCGAGGATGAGCGCGGAAGGCATACCGCAGATTTCGGTGGTCATGGGTCTCTGTACAGCGGGTGGTGCTTACGTGCCGGCGATGAGTGACGAGAACATCATCGTCGAGGGACAGGGCCACATTTTCCTTGCCGGGCCACCGTTGGTGAAGGCTGCTACTGGCGAAGAAGTGTCTGCTGAGGAGCTGGGTGGCGGTGCGATGCACACGTCCGTCTCCGGTGTCTCGGATTATCTCGCTGTTGACGACGCCCACGCCATAGTGCTCGCGAGACGGTGCGTCAGCAACCTGAACTGGCCCAAGAAGGTCTCCTCGCCGGCGATGAGCTACGCAGAGCCCCTGTACCCGGCCTCGGAGCTCCTGGGCATCGCCTCGCCGAACCTGCGCAAGCCGCTGCCGATCCACGAGGTCATCGCCAGGATCGTCGACGGCTCACACTTCTCGGAGTTCAAGCGGGACTACGGCGCGACGCTGGTGACGGGGTTCGGGGCCATCTACGGACAGCTCGTGGGCATAGTGGCGAACAACGGCATCCTCTTCGGGACGTCGGCGCAGAAAGGCGCACATTTCATCGAGCTGTGCGCACAGCGTGGCGTGCCACTCGTCTTCCTGCAAAACATCAGCGGATTCATGGTGGGCCGCGAGGCCGAGCGCGACGGCATCGCCAAGCACGGCGCCAAGCTCGTCACCGCCGTCGCCTGCGCCGACGTGCCCAAGTTCACCGTTGTCGTCGGCGGCTCCTACGGCGCCGGCAACTACGGCATGTGCGGCCGCGCCTACGGGCCCCGCTTTCTCTGGATGTGGCCCAACGCCCGCGTCGGCGTCATGGGCGCCGACCAGCTCGCCAGCGTCATGGAGACGGTTGGGCAGAGGGCCGACCCGGAGCTGCGGGATCGCATCGACCGCGAGAGCGACGCCGTCTACTCGTCTGCTAGGCTATGGGTAAGTCATCCGCATGATGAGAATGCCAAATTTTCCAACTCTTCAGAATTTTACTTAGTTCGGTCAACTAATAGCGCTCATTAGGATGACGGTGTCATACCCCCGCAGCACACGCGGAGATATCTCGGACTGGGCCTGCGAGCCGCCCTGTCCGGGAAGAACGACGTTAAGCACGGAGCTACGAGGTTTGGCGTGTTTAGGATGTAAGACGGTGGATCTGTAGCAGGGAATAAGGCGAGAATTGCAAAATTTCAACGTTGCACGTTTCGCCAACGCGGCACGGCGATAGGCCATAGGCAAGGAACACAGAGATTAGCTATACGAACGCGTTAACGCGCAAGCCTTGCAGTAAAAGAACCCGGAGCACCGCTAAGCCGAAAACCCTATCGAAGGCCGGCCTGGAGCTTATTGGCCCAGGGTGTCCCAGCCAGTCGGGCCTACTGGCAGGCTCGGAAGTTTAATCGTACCTGCTTCGTATTGGTATCACGACTCATAGGCGAGAGAGCCCACACCGCCTGATGCGGCCCCTGTATAATTCCTGTCTAAGAATAGGTGGGGGTTTCTTCGATGAACACGTTAAAGTTTTCAGAAGCCGATGCGGTAATCCCGTCCTTATATAAAAAGATCCGACTTCGTATTCAATACTAAGTACATCATCCGACGTTCCACGACGGGCGTCACACAGAAGGGGGCTTCAGGCGTTCTGTACAAAACAAAAAGTGGCTCGTCGGATATAGCAATAGCGGTCCAGATACAGGTGATCGGTATCTGGATTGCATAAAAGGGGTGGCTGGTACGTAAATACGTAGCAGTATCAGCATCCGACTGAAGGCCAACTAACTGCAGTACTGCTAAGAAACACCTTTTGAACTGCGGGTCAAAATAGGGTCCAGTCGATACCAAATTGACCAATAAGAGAGTTGTCTGCGACCTTCAGTTCCCTTTTAGGGAAGGCACCGCTTGAAGCAGTTGTCGGTGCAGATAATAGGCCTTCAATTGGATAGAGCAATGTGGGGAGAGCCCGCAGATCAGACCCGCGATGGCATCGAGTTCGGTTTCGGGTCCTGCTAATAACTGATGGCGGTCTTCTATATACGGATACGCTTCGGTATGATAGGTCGATATTGGTATTACCGGTTTTTATTGGCATATGCGTCCGGTCCGTTGCATTGGACGGGTCAGAGTAGCCGCCTTACATGAGGAAAGAGGTAGCGGTCGGTATGTACCTAGCCAGGCGCATGGCTCTCTTCCGAACAGCCTCACGGTGGTATGTCGTCTGTCCGCTGCCTACAGTCGACCACAGAGGGGCACCATCGGCAGTAACCAGTTATATCTATAAATATGTACATACATATTGCCAAGGGGGCATGATGGTCCAGCGGGGCCCCCTGATTTCCGAGAGGAACGTTTACGTTTATCGTTTTGGTATCGCGCTAGAAAAGCCTGTTTGCCCAAGCAACGAGCGCATAGCAGCTCGAAGATCCGTCACCACCAGAGCCAGAGCCAGAAGAGGGCAGGACACGAGCCCGCTGCACGGACACACGGTATGGCATGGCTGGGCAGGGCAGGGCATTGCATCATCGCACGGCCGCTGTGCTTCCCCCATCACACCTTATATATGGCTCACACGTGCGCAGCAGCAGCAGCAGTGACAGAAAAAGCAAAATTACTGCAAAAGGAACCTTGAGGGGCAACGGCAGCAGCAGCCGGGCCGGCAACCTGGGGGTATGGGGGTACCTGTGTAGTAGTACGTTGCGCATGCATCGCATCGATTATCTCCTCGGTGGGCGCATGTTTGGTTGTATGCAAGTTTGTGTATATATTTCTCATACCTATGTGGGTAGGCAGATATTAATACGCCTCGGTCACAACCTTGAAGTTCGTTCTTAGGGTTGGGTAGTTGCATTCCATGGGCGTGTGGGGGTGGGGGGTAACCTCGGACCCCACTTAATGAATGACCCTAACAATGAATGGCTGTTTTCACCTAAACGCGCGATATTTAAAAATTAATAACAAATTAACAAAAACACTTGTAATAATTATTCGAATTCTAATAATATTTAACGTTATATAATATTTATGTAAAAAGTATTTTTATAATATATAATGTTATATTACGTATATAATAAATATATATTATATAATAAAATTAAGGTAAATATATTATAATATAAAAATTAATAGAAAATATTAGACCATTATATATATAACTTAAATAAATTATGAATTTATAAAGATATATTTATTTTAAATAAAATAATAAAATATTAATTAAATTTTATTTTATAATTTATAATATATTTATAATATAATAATACGAGTTAATTTTTAATAATTTTACTATTAATTTTAATTTAATAACAACTTTTTTAAATTACTTTATTACTAAGTTAAAACTTATAATTAAATTATAAAAATACTTTATCGCGTTTTTATTTAATATGATTTAATATAAAATTATATAAAAAAAGATTTTTAAAAAAATAAAATATTAAATAAAGAAAAATGTTATTAAAATATAATTATATATATGTAAAATTAAAAATAATAAAGTGTAATTAAATTATATATTTCAATAAATATATATTGTATTAAATAATAATTTTATTTTTATTTTATAAAATTTATATATTTAAATATATTTAATAAAAGTTTTATAAAATAACTGAGGTTTTTATATATTATTATAATAAGATTAATAATATTATATAAACTTTAATTTAAAAATAATTTAATTTAATTTAATTGGTTAAATAATTAAATATTAATATTTAAATAGTATATATATATATTAATAATAAAATTTAATTTATAAATTTAAAAACCCGATAAAAATATCGAGTATTTTTATATTATATAATTTATAAAATGGTAAAAATTGTAGTTAGATTTTTTCTTCTTAATGAATTTAAATTAAATTTTAATAATTTAAAATTGAAAATTTCATCTTATTATTTTAACAATTTTTAAAATAAAAAAATATTTAATTTAATATATCGACCTTAATTAAATATTAATTTTTATATTGTTAATATTTTATTTTTATAAAAATATTATTATATATTAAAGTATTATTATTATTATTTATTTATTAAATAATATATTATTTTTAAGTATTTTATTATATATTATACATTATTAAACGGTTATATTATTACGTAAATAATATATATTATATAAAATATATAACGTATTTTCTTATAATATTAATCTTATTCTTATAAGTATTTTTGTTAATTTGTTATTAATTTTTAAATATCGCGCATTTAGGTGAAAACAGCTATTCATTGTTAGGGTCATTCATTAAGTGGGGTCCGAGGTTAGTTCTCCTTGTTCTTCTACTTGGGCGTGGGATGTCTCGTAGTCGTAAGCGTTTCGAAGTATACACTCAAGATGTCGTCGTTGTTGTTGATTCCACGGGATACCCATCGGGTCAGCTGGTGATGCCTTACGTACCATGATTCTCTTGACAGAGCTGGAAGGGCTTCCTACAACTCTCTTTCCTACACGCATGTACATACACACCCGCTGTACTGCATATTATGCCTGTATGTAGTTACATGGGTAGTTCAGGTGGCCGCCCTCGTAACCTCGACTTTGATTTGCGTAACTGGTAACCTACGTCAGCGCTTCGTAGGTCGCCGGTCTATTACGAGGGTAAAACCACGGGGAGCTCATTCTCGTTTACTGCTACTTTCGTGGGCCGTCTATTAGGAGCCGGACACGTATTCGTCAAGCACTCCCAGACGCGATAGCAATTTTTGCATAGAAATGGCGGTAGATGATGGGACTGAGAGTTTGGGCAGCGGCTGTAACCTAGAGCTAGAGACGAAACCGTGGAATGACTCTTTGTACTGGGGGCTGATGGACAACGGGCAGCAAAATATACATGCATGCCTACAGCACCTACACAAATCCCTGGCCTGCTTGTCCATAGATTTGCTCTCGAAATTTTTCTCTTGCACTCTCCATTGACATTGGACCTCCCTGTTCGAAACCGAGGTGACTGGAGAGGCAATGACTAATGTAACCACTTACGGGAGGACAGCCCCGGAAATCATGTTAAGTCCGAACGCTTATCAACCAAGGGGACCAGCATGCAGAGATTGATCTCCAGGTTTAGGTACTGCACCCATGTAGGTTGGGCCGCGATATACGAATGCCTAGCACACATTCATACAGTAGACACCTAATAAAGTCTATCTACCTAGGTAGGTAGGTGGACAGAAAGGGACCCTATAATGGGGATGCCAGGATCGCATATGTGACTCCCGTCGCATTGTTAAAGAGCCTGGAAAAAGGTACGTGTAACAACTACATATCCACGTATTCTCCGGCTGTCCACGGCTTTCCCGCGCCGAGACCCTGGATCGGGTGGTCCCAGGTGATCTTGCTAATGCGACCCTAGAGGAGCGCTTGGCGAGGGGTCCAGGGGAGAACTGGTCTGGAACCTATCTGCCAAGGGTGCGATGTCAGAAACGGAAATGCACTAGAAAATTCCTTGACAGCACCTGCCTGATCCCACCAATCCCGGTTAACCTTTAAACCTTTGAAAGGAAATACCTAGGTCGATGTCGATGATAAGGGAAAACGTGGGCAAGGGGGTTGAATGAAGGACGACATTTCCACTCTAATCCCGAGATAACGTTGCGTTACTTTCGCGTAAGTACCCCGACGATCGAGATTGGTGCAATACCCCCCCTTGGTTACCGCCGACTGGAAAGAATCTTAGAGATCGCCACCGGCATTGGGTTGTTGAGATGATGCGACGTACAGCTGGAACCCTATGAAGAAAAGAAAGGAAGAGCTGTTGTACAATGTCGATGCGCTCTCCAGATATATGCTGTGAAAACCGCCCCTTGTAGGGAAGCCTGTTCTTTTCTCAGCTCCTTTTGCGCCAGTGCAGTGCAGTGTAAGTTTATACAAGATGCCAGCCTCTACCCATCCAGTTCCGCTCTAGAATCTACATGTTGCCAATCAAAATTTTAAAACATCGGGCGCTCTTATACAGATAATTTTACATGCTCTAGCATTTCCCACGGCAAATGCTAAACGCCTGCCTGTATACTTGTGTAGTCATAAGGATAGGCTGCCCTATATACTCTCTGTAATGGGATCGCCTATAATATGGAGTAAACGTATTTAGATGTATATATGATTATAACGTTCATCGCCGAGGTTTCTTGTCTTTCTTCTCGCCTTGTCGCTCCAGAAGAAGAGTCAGTTGGCTCTTGGACCGACCGAGTGGCACTGCTGGTACTGCACTTGGTGGCGTAGGCGTAAAGCATGGATCTAGAGGATTGCTTAAAGAGGATCCAGACGTCCCATGCTCGTGTTGGAAACTCATGGCCTGTTCTCGTAACTGCTTAGTAGGTAGGTTCTCGTCGAACTCGATGATAGTGCCCTGAGCTGTCGCATTGGAGGTTTGTGCAGTGCTCGATGACGTCAAAGTGTTTAGGACCCTATGGCCAGGCATCACTCCCCCCGAGCCGCGACGAGGGGCACCTGTGGCCTGCGGAGAATGAGCTGCTGAGGGAGTAGTCTCTGGTCGCGCGCGTTCCTGCAAATCGTCTCGCGTATGGCTTGTTTTAGGCTTGGTGGCCTTCACCTGGGCAACCTCCTCTTTAGTAGGTGCGTCTGCCTTTTTATCCTCTGTGGTCTTCGGCTGCTGTCCGGGAGTTCGTTTCGTCCGGATCACAGTCGGGGGATCTTGTGCCTTGCCCGTGGTAACAGTGCCGTGCCTCGAAGACGAAGACTCTTCAGTGACCGCAGGGGCCGAAGGGGCTGACGGGGCTACTTGGGGGGCGGGCCGTTTTCCTGCGGCCTTTGCACTCAGTTTGGGCTCCGCTTCAGGTGTCCGATCCGGTGATACTTCCTTCTTCACCGATTTGCCGGTTTCTCTCGACGTGACCTCAGACCCGCCGGTAGCTGACTGAGAATTCTGGCGCCGTGGCATAGCATGCCGACGTCTAGACGCCGCGGACGCCACAAATGTCGGCCCTTTCTTCTTAGGAATTCCTGCCGTGGTCGTCTTCTTCCTAGGCTCTTTAGCTGAGGGACCTCCCGAGACCTTGGACTCTCCACCAGAGGCCACGGCCGTGCTGGCGGACGAGGCGGCCTCGCTATCCCTGCTACCACCATCTTCGGCGTCAGAACCTGGTGGCGGCGGCGGCGATGCAAACCGAGTTTTCGGGCGCGGTCCTGAAGCTGAAGGGCCCCTAGGCTTCTTCAGGATTGGCTTTCCCGGTGGCTTTTTAGATGAAGATGGTGCTATCGTCTTTTTCTCAACTCTAAGCTCTTGGTCCTCTTGCTTAGCTTTAAAGGTCTTGGGGATAGTTTGTGAGCTCGATGGCTGAGCCGATGACCGCGTAGGAGATGACTAGCATCCTTAGTTAGCGATTGTAGTGTAATGGGTTGCGCGACCTACTGGCTGTGAGGGAGGTTCATATCGATTCGGCGGGCCCCGAAGCTTGACGAAAGTGGGCCCGTTTGAGATGTCCTCAAAAAGTCGAGCGAGGACCGGGCCTGGAAGATGACGACGATCGCTGCCCCAGACGTGCCACCAGAAGTTTTCAAGACGATTCGCGGTAGGATCAACCAATCTGTGGAAGGTGGTGGTGTAGACTATGCCAGCGTGAGTAAGGAGCCCCTCGACAGATAAATCAGTATGTCATAATGGTCTTTATACCTTTCCAATATTTCTTGATCGCCTCCGGTGGGACGACAGGTTGCTTCGCTACCTCATCATAGATCCAAGTCGTGTTAACCACGATGCCCTTGGGCAAGATGGGTTCCGCCATTTTTGACGGCAGAAGAAGTAGCGAGTACTGTCGAGTTAAACACGGCCTCGACAGCGGATGTTAAAGGACAAAGGAGGTTTTCGTCACACGGGCATTGCGACTCATAGCTACCAATTGAGAGCGGTCAAACACAATGGTACTTTAGGTGTTTTCTTTTGCCCTGAGTCGAAATCTCAATACGAGGCCGAGTGCAGTTGGCGTAATGGCCTCGTGATTTAAGTTGCAGCAGGTCCAGGCCGCGCAAGTCTCAGCTATCACGACGATAGCTCTATTAGGGGGAAAGTCTCGGTCTAGCGCATCACAGTCTTTCGATCAAGGCTAGGCCCGATCTCTTTAGAAGGACATGCATAGAATGCTAGCAGCGCTGGCTGGTGCCTCGGCTGAACGCCGAACCTAAGGAAACTGAGGCAACCACAAAGCTGAGGCTCCGCGGTGTTTCGACAATTTAATAAACTTTTTATCGGCCCTAACGAAGTCGTCCGGTCTCGCTTTGCGGTTATCGGCGAGTGAGCCCAACCTTGTGGCTTAGAAGCAGGAGTGAAGTGAACAGCAGAGGATATTAGATTCGGGATCCCGAGCAGACTGGTGATTCATTCGGAACGTTTGTTTTGTCTGCCGAGACAAGAAGTACCAGCTTGTACCGATTCCTTGGAAGATCCAAACGAGTGGCACAGGCTCAATATCAATGCAGGCGGTGAAGTAGCAACATAGCCAGGCATGCGTCTAGCGTCATAGATGATGAACGCTTTATCAACTCTAGAATTCCACCTGAAAGCGTCAGCGTAATTAGTACACGGCAACGAATGTTCTGGTCAGTATTTGCAAAAATCTTCCAAACGAATGCTAGAACTGGTATCATGTAGGGAGTAGGATTATTAAGTCAGTCAGTGAACGACGAATGTGATGGGAGGTCGAAGCTGGTTGAGGGTCACCTGAGCCTGGATGGATAGTTGGTGGATTTCATCCTTTCAGCGAAGTACCGAAATACAAATAACGTTCGAGGAAAGGAAAATTTAAGACAGGCACGCAGGCAGGTACTGACACGCTCATGCAAAGTTTCTTTCCCTCTCCCACGGGCAGTCTGCTTCACGCTAAACGCCTTCCAGCTTGGGGCCATGGATGCTAGGTTCGGTAGACATCAAGCACTATGGTTTAGGGTCTATAGTGGGTATGACCCGCTGAAATAGATACCATCGCATTTTCGATCGCCCAAAAGGACGTCCTTTTCAGTTCCTTTGCGTCCACCGTTCCTGCTGACCTGCAGGTGTGATCGATAGACAGGGCAGGTAGCTCTAACTTTAGGTAAGTAGACACCCTCTAGCTAGCTTAAATATGCAGGTTTTTCCTTGAAGATGTAAATATTGACAATGACTCGTAACATATACAAGAATGAATTCGTACCTATTCAGAGAGTTAAACTACACCAATGCTTAATATCATTAACCGGGGTCACGTCTACACCTTAACGACCTGCTCGGTATATCTCGTTATAGCTATAAAGTATAACCAGCTATTGCTTTATATTTTCCAGCCATTTGATTTATTTCCTTATATTCTTATATAATACATAACTTAAATAAAACATATAAGCAAGTTCTTATTTTAAAGTCTTTTTATAAAAGGTATATTATAATGTTTTTAAGACATTAAAACTCGTTATGTTTGGTTTCTCTTAAACACATATAAAAAGGGAAGTACCCGGATAGTTGGTAGCCGTTTTATTCTAAAACAAGGGTTTGGTCCCATTCGATGGGCAAGGAGCAATATTTGTCTCCATCTTTCTAAAATTCTAGATGTCTGCTCCGTACGGCGATTTCAGCCAAGGGCACCAACCAAATCGAAGCCGACATCTCCACCGCTTATTGGAATGTTCTCTGCAACCGCTTCCTTCCATCAACAACTCTTTGCATGGGCGTACGCAGTCAAGTACCCAGTACTTTCTCAAGTCCGCTGGGCTTATATCCAGCGAATCCTGAGCTTCGTCATTGCCCCAAAACCATGAGCTAGAATTTGCAAATGACACCTGGCTTGCATGCCGCGCTCCCAAATTTACTGCTACCAATGCCGTCGGAACCCATTAGGTTAAAAGATGTATTATGCGTAAGACCCAAACCTAAACTTGTTACGCCGAGCCCCAGCTTTCGGTCCATATAATGTCAGCATTATCAGCCTCCTTCAGACTAATCGGGAACCCAGTTGTTGGCTATCCGTTGCACCTCCGAAGTGCATACACCGCCAAAAGGAATGGCCACAGGGCTTGTTCAACGCACTGACTAGCCTACAGGGGGCCGTAATATTCGATGTTGGTTCCTCGGGTCTTGAGAAATCTTAAGGGCGACTGAGTGCAAATCCGTTGACCTGCACTTTGAGCCATCACGGACCAAGGCGATCGAAAGAAACCCTTGATTGGTCGTCATGTCTCTGACTCCCTTCAACCGCGTTACATGGTCCTACTTTGGTCAGATACTTTGGTCCCTCTGCAACCCACCGCTTTCTTCTCAGCCCAACCTCTTGCCCTTACAGTCCCCTTTGCGGGGAATAGAAAGTCGTGTGACTAAATATATACTAGATCATGGGCTATGGCTCGGCTAATGTTTGTTGCTCCAAGCATCCCATAACGGCCACAGTTTTAGTATTTCCCGAGAAAATGATCGCGGAGACATTATCTCAACCACTCGTTACATATCGTCCCTATTAACAGCATGATATTGCGGCTGGATGGGCCTGTCGAGACCTAACAGCAAGAACCAATGCAGAGGTTGACCTGAGCTGGACAAATCAGCTACAGCTTACCGCTGGGTATATTGTCTCGGGAGGCTTTCCCCGCCCTGCCCACATCGTCTCTTTAGCGGAATCATGCATCCCCAGTTTAGAGGATAGTGTAGTACCATGCCAGATATTTCAGCGCCCGACTGTAGCTTGTTGGAGATAGAGGTACATAAGCCGACCAGCGGTCACACCGTATTTACCCTCCAAATTAGCGGGGCCAGGCAGTCATCTGATGATCCCACAGCTCCCCACGATTTGGAAGCTTCCACCCAACGCTCTCCAGCATTACATGCATAGTGTTGGAATGCCACATGCTTACACGTGCCCCTGCCACATGGGCACTATACCGAGCTTGGACAGTTTCAACCGGTAGCTGTAGGTAGTCGCCGGGGTCATGAGTAGCGGGGAACTTGGGTACGATAGTGACTGAGCTTCCACCAGTAACTCCCAAAAAGGGGGGTTGAGTATTTTCATTCATCATTCTCAGGGGCCAACCCCACGCCCAACTCGCCCTTTGTTAGTCCAGAGTTTGTTAGTGGGTATCGACCATCCCGAAATGAGCGGCATCGACTTTTGACTATGTAATCTAGGCTTGCAGGTTGGAAGCTGACATCAACTTCAATTTCAAAGCTTTCATCCAACTTGTCTCCCTCCCCCTCTTAGACATTGCACCATTGGTTATCTTCTACGACAGATACAACCTCCCAGGCGCAACTAAACTAGTCAACCGCACTATCTTGACCATTCACGAGTGCGTGCCGATATGGGCCCTTCTATACTTATCCTTTTATCTACTAAGGTCTGTAGATATTAGTACGACCTCTCTACATATCCATAGCCGAGTTTCCCTCGTGGCACTCTACCCTGCGACAGCATGACTCCATTACGGCTGCAGCATAAATAAAATTAGTAAAAGCCCTCCCTGTTCCTGCAGGAACTTCCCTGGGTGCAGATAACGCACCCGGGGCCACCCACTACTACTTCTTCACACCACTACCCAAAGCCGCCAAGACACCGGTGAGCACAACTCGAATTGTAGATCCGCTCGTCACTTGTCACATCTCTCATCGGTACCGTACGCCACCATTAACAGCACCATCTTTTTCACATGTCGGTTCCTCACTCTGTGCGACTACTACCGTAACGTCAGCGGCGCAACAGATGAGATGCGGACTTGGCGCGCATTATCTTCCGGCGCAGCCAGCCTCGCTAGGAGTAGACGGTTGTATCCGGCGCCATCTGATTTGCGGCTCATTCGAGGCTGACTGTTGCAGTGCTCCTGTCGGGGGGTTACACACACACCACCTCGGTGGTCAGCAGCCGCTGGTCGGAGAGCAACGCTCTCAACTCTAAGCTGTCTCGTTTATGAAGCATATCCCTTGTCGAGAACAAGAACTCCGGGGTACATACGCTCGCCGCCGGGAAGTAGAGTCTCAACTGCTTACATCGAACCGAGCCCATTATCCTCTCAGGGCAGATTTTATGGCCAATAGCATGTGAGATTTGCCGGCTAGGCCCGTGCTGCAGAAGGATCCCGTCCCTGATTAGTCGAGCATGCAGGTGACTGACAACGTGGTATCACCTGCAGACCGCCCGTTCGGGCGTGAACACCGCTACTCCGAGCTGCAGGAAGCTGTGCGCAGGTGTGCTTATTCAGCTCGAGAATGCCCGCAGAACGGCTTGGTTGGCAGAAACCATCCCAACGAGCATCCATCTCTGCTGGGCTTTTTTTTTTTTTTTTTTTTTTTGATAAGACAGCTAGAACTAGGACGGTTCTTGGTTCACCTGAGCAGCGTGATCTTACGATACAACCGGTTGTAACGGACCTCTTGCCTAATGTGAAAGTTGTCTCACCAATAAAGATAGGACCAACCGCAGAGTATGGCCAATAGTGGCGGCCCTGTCAGCATTTAAGAAGATGAAACCCGTAGATAGCAGAAACCGGTTACTATCGCCCAGTTATTCGGATGATCGTCGGTGTAATCGGTGGCACGCTGGCCCAAAAATACGAACAAAAGTCCGGCTGACGGAAGATGACAACATTTCTATAAACAACGTGTACGAGATCCTGCTCCCTACATGTAACCCAAGAGGAATTGCAGACACACCTATGTATTCGATTGGGATGGCCCGATTGTCAATTTCCACATGTTGTACTATCCAGTAGAGCCTACAGTTTTCGCCATTCCATGGTATCTTCCGCGTCGCCTCCCATACTTTCTAGGCACACGCAATCCTCGTTATCGAAGGGAGTAACTGCGCTCGCGGGAGCCGAACTCGCTCGTCCTTCTCCCCCGGAGAGCAACTTTGCGGTTAGGCCAGATAGACTCTCGTGCGCTTATTCCCCAACCCCAAAGAGAATGCCCGGATGATGCACTTTTATCGACAACGCCTCTCGGAGTACAGACATCAGCTGAACTCCTCATTGATTGGAGCGCCTCACGGGCGCTGCCCCGGTTTGCTCTCTTGCATGCGGATCCCGAGCCCGCTTCTTAGAAGGGGACCGAAAAGGGAAACGACAGCTAGGCGCTGACTAGGGTAAACAGCAGAAGACGTCAGCGAACATCATGTAATAGTTAGTGCCTTGCCCACGCTTAACGAATCACAGCAGCAGCGTACCTCATGCGTCGGATGCGCCTAGCGAACGACAAAATTGCAAAGTATTATGTGTAGGTAGCGTCCCTACGAGGGAAGTCGTGGGGACCCGAATAAAATGCCAGTGGTAGTCAAGGGGAGGATTAGTTAGAACGTGCAGTGCGCCCCGGAGGATGCAGCAGCTAAGATCTTGCTCGAGCTTCACTACACAGCGTAACGACAAGCGTAGAGGGATGCTGTTCTCCCGGGTCGGGCTTCTCTCTTGCTCTCAATAACCAACCGTTATAGGACCGGAACCAACGGATCGATGCGGGGCTGTCGCTATATATGGTGATGTAATATGTTTCCTGCTCTAGAGACGACGTTGTTTCCATCGTGGTAGTAGAAGTCGTGTTTGGCGGAACGTAGATATCATAGGAAACAAGTATCAGCCGAAAATCTCGAGACACTTGCTTAGTTAGCACGCCACATTAGCTCACCGCGAGCTCAGGTCATCTTGTAAGGGCTCTTTCTTGGCTCCCTGGAGATGAGGTGAGGCGAATAGAAGACTCCTTGATTGCCCGCTCAAACCCGTCTAAGTTCCTCGGATGGGACACAAAGCGATCGTCAGGGTTGAAAGCGTACCTAAACTATCTAACGCGACTGTCGGACGTACCTATCCTTCCATCGAAAGTCACTCGGTTCTAGGTAGAAGACGCTAGCAAGCCACGAAGACGAGCCTTCGACATGTACGTAATCAGTCATAAGGTTGCGGATATCACGCGCGGGCGTTGGTTATATTCATCATTCAGTCTCCTTCCTAATAATGGTAAAGTTGCCCAGAGCTCGCCCCAGCCAGCCAGGCTCTATCCATATTCCAGAGTCCTGGAATTCATCTGAGCAAATGACTGAGCTGACCCACGTTGCGCGGTTCGGCCCGTCCCCCTCGTTAGCGCATTCTGGGGAACGTACATAAAAAGGAGAAGCACAGGCACGGTTCCCCCCGAGCCGTCACTGGTGAATAATGTATATCAATTATCGAATATGGCCCAGTTCATCATTTAAGTGCATCGTAGGGTATATTCATCGGTTCCTCAACCTAATTGGCTAAAATACGAGGAGGCTAGCAGATAGTTCCCCGTGAAGACTGGACTATTCTACTGTAGTCGGCACGTCTGGGTGAGTATACCGCCCGCGGCGGCGGCGGATCGGGAAAGGCGATATCGGATATGTGGGTCGCTGGGATGTTGTTACCTACCTATGTAGTATCTAGGTACTATTTAATCACCTGAGCCAGCGCCTGTAACCGAGATTCGCCTCACTACGAATACCAAGAAAAGACTCATCAGAGTTCCCTCCCCTCCCCTTCCCTCCTCCTTCACTCCCGCTCTCTCCCCGCCCTCCCTCGCATATGCATAACCTTCAGCCATCCAGCTAGCTTCTCCCGTACTTGCTAGCTTACCTAGGTAATTACGACCCCTTACTCGGCTGCAACCAACCGGAATCTATAGCGTGGTTGTAGTACCTACTAGGCACCTAATACGCCACGCCTTAGGCAACGCACTGAGGACGCTGTTCCGTCTCTGGTACTGCGTGGCCATCACGATAGCCACCGCAAAATCCGCTGTCGATGATGACGCGGTCCCCGACGTGGCCTGGCCCCGCCGCATTACATGCGAGGTACTGACTAAGCAGCTCCGTGGTCCCCGGTACCAGAGAGTCAGTCAGTATCACTGCATCGTCGTATTGGGGGTCGTCGTTGCCCCGGAGGGCCCGGCTGTCGTCATTGAGGGTTTTCTGCTGGCTGGCTACTCCATAGGCAGGCCGGCCTTGATGTCTGTCTATTTGTCTGTCTGCTGGCCTTGTTTTGACCGTCCCGTCCGTTTGTTCCTCTGACTTTGTTTTATAGCCAATCCGCGGCGCGTCCTTCGCCGTTTTGCTACCGTCGGCATCGGTACTACGAAGGCAAAGATACATATATGTATTCTATGCGTGCGCATTTCTGATACTCTCGATCTTGCAAGCCAAGAAGGGCGTCGTGATCGGGGAGGCATGATAGAGTTTCGAACCTCGGAATCCCATCCCCCGGCACGTATCGTGCGTGGCCAGACTACTGCAGGAAAGCCTTGTGGTTCGGGGAGCCGGAGCGAGTCACAAGGCGGCGCTGAGATTGGCGAGTCATTGGCATAAGGAAAACACCTCCCGACGTATGCTCCATACCGAGTTCCGGGGGCCGGCGACAGATAGTCTCCGGGGGGACAGCGTTTTGTGATCCATCACAATGTGATGTTTTCGTGCCCCCCGATTCTCTCCTCGCCTGGGGTTCCGGGACTGTCATTTCCGGAAACGGAACAACATAATGTAGTTTTGCAAAATCCTTTAAACGAATGGGTCGTGGCTAAGTTAAAACCTACCGGTGTTCAGAGGAGGGGGAGCGAGAGGAGTCTCCGTCGACTCAGAATGCTGGGACAAACCTACTTAGGCAACAGGATGGCGATGCCTCATAATCCATTAGTGACTCCACGCTGCTTTTACTCACAGGATGGCAATAAAAGGACACTACGGGCTAAAAGAACACGGGAGCCGATCGAGATGGTCCTGGTTGGCATGGTAAGTGAGTAGTTTCGATTCATGAAATGAGAGAGCCGTAAAGCTCAAAAGCGTGCGACTACGGTAGCAATGGTGCCGACGGTTGGTCACAAGCCCCCGGTCTACAAAGAAGACTTTTTAGTAGTTGTATATTTATACATGTGCTACTATGCTAAATAAGATGATTCACAACGAGGGTGTTGTCGTCCGCGTCAACTTGGAAGGAAGAATCAGCCTTCTTTCGCACTGACAGCGAGAGTGCATTTACAGAACGAAATGTCGAATTGTCAAGAAGCTCCCCCCGCCCTGAGACGATGAGACGAGGAATCTGGTCGTAATTCAATGAAGGCCATTTTTCATACACAAAAGGAGGTGTAATGCCACGTCGGAGAAGCATCGCAATAGCCGAAATAGCTTATCCAGTGCCTCCACATTTGTCGCATCTTTTTCAAGGCGACCAAATCATATGGCTCTGAGAAAATACTGTGTATGCAGCCTCGGTGTTGGGGGTATATATGGATTACGTTTCTGCGATAGGCCTTTGGATCGAGTGAAAAATAAGAAACCCAACGCCCCTACTCCACCCAATGCAATTTTTACAAGAGAAGTTATCGACATCCTCGGAAACTGCTATCAACCCAGATCTGCATGTCTCACATGGTGCCTGCCGCCGAGCAAAAAGCATCTGCCGCCCTTGAGCGACGATGCGACGTAGCAAATCCCTTCGGTCTCGACGCCGATCCACCCGTCCTGGGACCAGGTGGTGCCCACGACGTTGAAGGTGGGGAACGTGACGCCCTGCCGGATGAGGCCGGCGCGGATATACAAAATGGTCCCCCCCACGCTATCCAACGGGAGCAGCTCGTTGTCGGAAGTGCCGTTGTTGAGCGCGTCGGTGAAGTACCTCGTGCCCTCGAGGGTCTGCACGGCCTTCGCGTGGTCGTCCTTCTCGACTGTGCCCATGATCGCGGACACGTTCCGATCCAAGGTCCAGGCGTTCTTGTCGTAGTTCTCCATGTCGTTCTGATGGCAGGCGGCGGTGATCATGCCGACATCGTCGCGGCGGCCCGAGTGGGCGATCATGGCCTGGATGATGCCCTCGGAGAATTCGACGACGTCGGCGTCGATCCAGACGATGTGCTCTTCGTTGCGCAGGCTGCGCAGCATCAGATAATTGCGCAGGGCGGCGATGGCGGCACGGCGCTGACGCTGGACGACCGGGTCATGCCGCTGGTCGTACGGGAAGGAAGGGCCATGGTCCGGCTGGTAATAGATATTGGTGCGCGCGAAGGGCAGGGTCGCGGTGGCCTTCTTGATCTCCAAATACTCGTCGCTGGACGAGGTCATCAGGCTCAGCGACACGGTCATGAGATCCAGGTTGGTGGAGATGAGCAGATCCAAAAAGTCGTAGATGGAGCGGTCGGTGGAACGGAAATCCCTGCTCCACGACTCCTCGTCCTTGTTGAGGACGAGGATCAGGATCTCGGGGTCGGAGCGGTTGATCTCGCGGGTGAAGTACCGGGTGCCATCACGCAGGGCCTGCTCGTTCTCGTATATGGTAGGCTCCACGGGCAGAGCATGTTTGTAGGAATGCGGGCGACCGGCGAGGCAGGACTCGAACGTCTTGCAGGAGAAGGAGCGCCTCCTTGGTTCGGTGGTGTAAAATAGAATGATGGTGATGAATATCGCTGAGGCGACTGCCGCCAAGCGATTGGAGTTGCCTCTCATCGCCATGCCATATTTGAGCGAGCCTGGTCGTTGTACATCGAAATGGCAAGGATGGTAGGTTGAAAGCGAAAAGGTTAACGGGAACGGGGGGGGACGGGGACGGGGACGGGCAAATGCGACGCGTGAGGGAAGGTTAAGTAAGAGTGGAACTTTTTGGTGTTTGGCGGGTTTTACTCCATCTAGGTAAAATAGAGGATACCCCGAAACACAGTTTGTTCGATGTTCGAAGTTCCAAATGTTCTCGTTCCCGTATCGGGTCTGGCGCTGTTGGACACCCACACCACAACCACACACATCCGCCCCCTTTTTCATTTTCGTCCCGTTCCAATTGGGTAGCCTAACGTTATTACTATGGTGTTAGCGGTAAGATTTAAAACACTGCCAGGTCGCTGCGCTAAGGCGCCACCACATCTTTCCGTTTCGGGTTAGCTCAGATGTTTATGTAGCTTATTATTCTTTATCTAAATAGTTAAAAAATATATATAAAGCATAATATTAACATTATATATATATTAAATACATTATAAACGTTTAAAAGTTAAAAAATATATAAATTTAATATATAGTTTAGCAATGTACCTGTAGCTAATCCGTATTAAGGCTACACCTAAATTAAGTAGTATGACTACTAGCGCGACCCACTGCTACCTGACAGTGTTTTAAATCTTTTGCCTGATACCATAGTACATACAGCCCGCTACAGGGCTTTCTCCAACCATTCAGCCCCATTACGAAAGGGAGGAATGGGGGGTCCCTCCCCACCTGCAATTTTTAAATTCTGGTGTGGCTGAAGGCGTGGCCGTGCTGTGGTGAAGCATTTCTACAGAACGAATCAGATGCCAATTGCACATGCGGGGTTGGTGGATTTTCCTCGAAGAAGGATGCAGGATGCAACAGTATCCACCAACAACAGGAATCGCCCCAATTCAGCCCCCTAAGTTAAGCCTTGGCGAACGGTCGGAGTTGGACTTGGCCTTTGTCCATTCGTCTATCTGAAGATAAGGTTCCGGCTCGCTGCAGCTCGACCGAGAGGTTACCGTCCATCGGGTTGACCAAAAGGGGTGCGTTGCTTGTCCGCTCTGATTGAACATTATCTGCGCATGACAATCGTTAGCAAAATGGCCTATTAAGTCAATCACTACTTTCCGTTCAAGGGCCGAGGATGGCGCTAGCAACGGCGGGACAAGGCGCCCTTATCCGGCTGCAACCGTGGTTGTTGTTTAATTGAAGTCCGATATGTAACATCTTGTTCTGAGATCCTGCCTCGGTTGCTAGTGGCTCCTCGGATAACGGCTCATAGCGGGATGCGAAGGCCGACGGATCAGTAGAAGTCGCTACGCTACATGGCATGTGTTAGCTTGGGATGGAGCGGCAACGAAATGCGACGTGTGGTGATATTTCTGGTTAGGAGCCATAGGCCCAGAAGACATTATCACAATACGCGAGATCTCTCCGATTGTTCAGAGAAGCAGGTTGCGGATCCCCCGAGACACGCCTCCTTAAGAGAAGGAGAGGAAGAACACGCCTTCCAGCGCAACCGACGAGGCCAGCATGATCAGTGCTCACTCAAGGCGAACTTCCACCCCCTGGCATGACCAGCAGCATAGTTACGGACCTCCTGAGCCCCGACCTCACGACTTTCTTCTTACCCAAGTGTCTCCAGGCTGTGTCCTCAGCGAGCACTGATGGAAAGACCATAGCTGAGGGACACTGTCCCTCATATATACAGAATACCCAAGTTAATTTACGGATTGCCCCTATTTCAAGCGACGAAGATGTCCTAAATAACCAACTACCAGGCAGTACTTGACAATAACAGGGTGATACCCTGCATCACCTTCTGGTATCTGATATACAGGAGACACAGCACCTGCCAAAGCCGATAGGAATGATTTGCCTGTTCCTATCAGTCGCTGCCCCTTACACGATATATGTCATATTCTCTCCGCCACTCACTGGAAAATCCCGCCTGTGAAGCTTATACCAACGATCCTCTGCTTAAGCACTGATCCCGGGGGTACCTATTCATCAGGAAAGAGTGAAGATAGCGTGACAAAGACTCGATATCGTTTGCAGTGCGGCGTCATCATGGAATTTGAGTTAGAAGAACCTTCAAACCCCAACCAACCC